>JAGPOY010005841.1:0-10725 GCA_018983105.1 Silene uniflora
AAGACAATATATAAGCTCTGGATCGACCACAATTGGCTCTCGATCGAACACAATAAGTTCTCGATCGAACACTTCTCAGCGCGTAATTCCTGCTTCGCGCACTGAACTTCAAACGGCCGCTATTTCTTCGTTACTGATCGGAATCAAGTGATTTTTGTGGCGTTGGAAAGCTAAGAGGATAAGCTTTCACCTCCAATTGGAATTACTTGATTATCTGTTGTAGAACTCGAGATATGGCTCTCCAAAGTAGACACTAGTGAATTGAAGCTCTTCCTTTGTCTTCCAAGCTCCCTTACTTCTACTAGTTCGTGCTTGGTCTACAACTTGGCCTTTTGACTTGATTATGGGACGGTTTCATGCCTCCCAATGCTCGAGTAATCAGCTCCGACTCTTCCTTCTCCTAATTATGCATGCTCGGGACAGTTTTGGCTCGATTTCCTCTACTTATCATCATATTCCTGCAAAATAGCAATAGAAGCACAAAGTAGCATATTCGGGGTATAAAGTGACATAATATCACCTATAAGTACAGAAATACGTGCCAAAAGGGACTATAAAAGTCTATATAAAATGCACGTATCAATTAGCAAATAAATTCAATAACAAGATTACATAAGGCCTGCTCTACTACACCACATCCTATCTGCATTCTTCATGACTCCATGGAACACATTCTGGACTCGAAATTTGCAACTTTGCTGAACCTGCTGCATCATGACCCCAGGTCTCTGAACATAACCATCAATTCTGGCCAAATTCCTGCATTGCCAAACTCCATAGATTACTCCAACCACAGCTGCCATAATAATTTGTCTACTTAACATCGAGACACCTCTCAGCTTCAGAACAAGATCACAATTCGAGAAGTCACAGGACTGGATGTGTAGCCAGCCTGCAAGAATCTTGTAGCATTCCTGTGTGAAGATACAATCCTTAAACAAATGTTCATGGGTCTCAGGAGCACTTCCACACAAGAAGCATTCACTTGGAACTGCCAACCCCATTCTGAGCAGCCTATCCAAGGTAAGAAGTCTTTGATGCTGCTTTAGCCACATTGTAAAACACCATTTTGGGACATTGTATCTACACCAAACCATCTTGCACCAGGGCAGAGTCTGATTTGGCTCCTGCATTAACCAATCATAACCATCTGCAATAGAGTACTGAGAAGTAAGAGCTCTCCATTGGCCATTCACATATCCTCCTTTCATCTTTTCTTTAACCCCACAGATTGTTCTCCATGACCAGGAACTAGATAAAGTAGGCTGATAGTCCATCCAAGATGCACCTTTTAGGTAAATGTTATTCACCCACTTTATCCATAAATGATCTTGTTTAGTAGCAATCCACCAAACAAGCTTACCTATTGCAGCAGTGTTCCAGACTTTGCTATCCAGTAATCCAAGGCCACCATTCTCCTTAGGTTTGCATAACACATTCCATGCAACCAAAGGGGCTTTGGAATATTTATCACTTCCTTCCCATAGAAAAGTGCGACATAAAGCTTGAATTCTATCCATCACACCTATGGGCAACACAAAGATCTGAGACCAGTAAGTATGGATTGTAGCAAGGACAGACTTTACAAGCACCAATCTTCCTGAATAGGAGATCTTCCTGCTATTCCATCCCCTTATCTTCTTAAGCATCCTATCCACAAGAATATTGCAATCCACTTTGGTGAGCCTTTTATGTGAAATTGTTACCCCAAGATACTTAAAAGGCAGCTCCCCTTTCTTGAAACCAGTACCCTGGAGAATGCTAGAAGCCAAACCAGGCTCCATTCCATTACAGTAGAAGTCTGACTTATCAGCATTTATGCTCAGGCCAGATGCATTAGAAAATCTTTTGAACATCTCCATAATGATACACACAGATTTGACATCTCCTTTGCAAAACAACAAAAGGTCATCTGCAAACATCAGATGAGTGAGCCTAAGTTGTTTGCAAAGAGGATGAAAATGAAATCCAGGTAGACCACTTCCAAACACCAATAGCCTGCTCAAGTACTCCATGCAGATAGTAAACAACAAGGGAGATATGGGATCTCCTTGTCTAAGCCCCCTGCATCCTGGGAAGTACCCATGGATATTTCCATTCAGACCAATTGAAAAGCTAGTAGTCCTAACACAGACCATAATTAATTTGATTAAGTGTGGGGGAAAGTGCAAGGCCTCAAGCATCTGTTCAACAAACACCCACTCAATAGAGTCATAGGCTTTCCTCAGGTCAACCTTCATCATACATCTTGGTGACACACACTTCCTAGTATACAATCTCACAAGATCCTGACTCACAAGGATATTACCAATGATGCTTCTGCCCTTAATAAAGGCACATTGAGAAGGGTTGATAATATAAGGGAGACAACCACTTATCCTATTACACAAAATTTTGGAGATAATTTTGTAGACCACATTGCAGCATGCAATAGGTCTGAATTCCTTAACAGTTTTTGGGTTATCCACTTTTGGGATCAGAGTAAGGTTGGTGCTATTAATTTGCTTCAACAATTTCCCATTTGTAAAGAAGTCCTTTATGGCCAGACAAATATCTCCTCTAACAACCTCCCAGCTTGCTTTGAAAAAACAGCTAGTATATCCATCTGGCCTAGGGCTTTTGTCATTTGGAATGGAAAACAGGGTCCTCCTAATCTCCTCCTCTGTAGTAATGGCACACATCCCCTCCCAATCACTTTCCTCAACAACTAGTCCTTGAGAAGCAATATGTCTATAAAACTGAGAAGTAGAAGCACTGGTACCCAAAAGCTCTTTATAGAAATCTACAAAAGCTTGAAGAATGGCCTCAGGCTCCTGACAAACCAATCCAGAACTATTCTCAATACAAAGAACCTTATTGTGAATTTGTCTTTGCTTAATAGCCTGATGAAACATGGTAGTATTGGCATCTCCTTCCTTTACCCAAGTGCATTTGGCCTTTTGTCTTAGATAATCAAGTCTTGCATTATTGAGAAGCTGGTAAGATTCTCTGATCTGATATTCTTTATCCATCAATGCAATGTTAGTTTGGTCCTGCTGCAACTGCAGTTGGCTCTCAATCATCAAAGTATATGCCACATCTGCATTCCTCTCCACATCAGAGAAAATATCCTTGTTCAAGCATTTCAATTTGGCCTTCATCATCTTGAGTTTCCTGACAACTCTAAACATGGGAGTGCCACTGATTAGTACATTCCAATTCTCAGAGACAATGGCATCATAATCTTCCACTTTAGTCCACATATTAAAGAACTTAAAAGGTTTCTTGTGTCCATTACTAACCTCCCCATGAGATATGACACAGGGGCAATGATCAAAATCACCCTCAGGTTGGTAATGAGCCACCCACTCAGACCAACAATTCAACCAGTCACCATTTATAAGAACCCTATCAATTCTGCTAAATACTCTAGTTTCACTAGATTGTTTATTGTTCCATGTGAAAAAGGTTCCTGTGGTTTTCATATCATGCAGATCACAGTTAGTAACAGTGGATTGGAAAGGAAGCATTTCAGCATCCCTCACAATCGTCCCCAGCCTTTCATTAGCAAACAGGACATTATTAAAATCCCCAAGAACTATCCAAGGGCCAGTCACACACAATCTATTAAGTCCATTCCAAAGAGGCACTCTGCCTTCTATACTATTAAATGCATACACAAAGGTAGCAATGAATTCACCACCAGTCTGTAGCATCCTCACACTAACATGAATGAACTGTTCATCCATTTCAAGCATCCTAACATCCACCTTAAGTTTACTCCATAACACCCAGATTCTACCACCTGGATGAATACTAGTATTTGTAATAAAATCCCAACCATAGCATACATTATTACTTACTCTATTTAGAGAACCAGGTTTAACCCTAGTCTCCAGGAGCCCAAACAGGTCAACATCATTTTGATGTAGAAACCACTTAATATTTTTTTGTTTATTTTCACTGTTCAGGCCCCTAATATTCCATACACCCATTCTAATCATTAGGGGAAGCAGAATTCCTTCCACCCCCTCCTTTATCAACCAATTCAGCAGCATTTGAGGCCCCAGATAGCTCCTCATTAAAAGTTACAGTAAATCCAGCTTCCTTACCAGCTACCACTCTTGACTCATGCCTAGTCATCCTGTTTATCACCCTAGCAGGAGTGTATAGAGTACCTTGAATTACAAGAGCAGGGGTAATAACAGGTGTAGCTGCCACAGACTTAGCACCAGAGGCACTACTACCAGAAGCAGGTAGGGTAGGAAACTCTTTAGGGTCCACATGAGACACATGTGCTCCTCCTTGCCTAGGCTTCCAGACTTGCCTCACGGGCTTTGGCTGCATATACCTATTTGCCCTTATAGCCGCCCTTCTACAGTTATCAGTTCTGTGACCAATACCCTTACATTTTTGACATGTTATGGGCAACCAATCATATTCAACAGGGACTATTACTGTATCTCCTAATTCATCCTCAAAGTTTATCTGGGTTGGAAATTGTTGATCAACTTCTACCTCAACCATGATACGAGCAAAGCCAAGTAGAGATTTTTCCTGAGTGGCATCATCCACCCTGATAAATCTACCCACAAGACTAGCAAGTTTTTCCAAACATTTAACACCCCAGAATTTAAGGTCAAGACCTACAAGCTTAATCCAGATAGGAACCTTTTTAACCGAAACCTTAGAAATTTTGACTGTAGGATCCCATGGCTTCACAATTATAGGTTTCCCATCAAATATAAACATCCCATTCTCCAACACAAGTTTATGATGCTCAGGTTTAGCAAAACGAACCACAAATAGACCATTTGGTAGGAATGATACCTGAGTAATCTCATAAGATGCCCACATACGCCGCAGAAAACCATCCATCACATCTCTAGGAGGATTGGCTCCCATGACATATCCATAAACCGCCAATTTCCAGTATTCAATTTCTTCCTTCACATCATCAACTGTTAACTTCAGGACAGAAGTAGCAGTATCTTCAGATTCATTTCCATTTTCCGCAATTGGTTCCAATCGGGGCGCAGTAGCAGGAGTCACCTTCTTTGACACAGCTGAGGCCACACCTGAATCCGAACCTTGCTGAATCAACGTATCCACCTGCTGACACACCTCCGTTCTTACTTCATTGATCGAATTAGTAGGACGACAACCACCTGAATTATTGTTACTAGAAGATGTTTGTGTGTGATTATTAGATTTATTAGTACTATTAGTATTATTAATTGATGAATTATTATTTTTATTATTGTTTTTATGTAAAGAGATAGAAGGATTATGAGTAGTTTGTTTCTTAGCCATTGCTGAAACCTAAGAACCCTAAAAATTAGAGCGTTCTCTCTCTAACTTTCTCTCTCATCCTTCCTATTATTTCCTAATAATGCATATCTAATAATGTCCAAAAGCGTCAAATATTTACTACTACAATCCAGACAACGGGCAAGACCGTAACAGTACCAAACCCAATGTATTTATCATATCATATCATATCATATATATATATATATATTAATCTTCTAATATAACAGCTGACATGGCATCTTATATGACAAGCTCAACTGACGTGGCAATCAGAGAATTGCTTAGGTGAATATTATTATTGAATTGATAACCTTCAATTAATAGCAGATATATATAAGGAAATAAATAATTGTTAATTATAGCAATATATTAATTGTTGTGATTGATGCGAAGTATATTTTATTCACAAAAAAAAAATAATCTTCATCACTCCCTTAATTTACGCTCTTGCTTAAGGGAATAAAATTAAGTATGTTCAGTAATACATCATATCATATCATATCATCATATCATATCATATCATATCATATACTCCGTATATATTAATCTTCTAATATAACAGCTGACATGGCATCTTATATGACAAGCTCAACTGACGTGGCAATCAGAGAATTGCTTAGGTGAATATTATTAGAATTGATAACCTTCAATTAATAGCAGATATATATAAGGAATAAATAATTGTTAATTATAGCAATATATTAATTGTTGTGATTGATGTGAAATATATTTTATTCACAAAAAAAATAATCTTCATCACTCCCTTAATTTACGCTCTTGCTTAAGGGAATAAAATTAAGTATGTTCAGTAATACATATAAGAAATCAAGAAATTGCATATAAAAAATCTATTTTACGTGAGTAGGGCTGTTGTTTGAGCAAACAAAATTAATCCATGACAATTATATAAAGTCACCGATCACAACCGCCAAAAACAATTATACAAAGCTATTGATGACAACCATCGCCATTTGACCTGTCAAACAGGTCGGGCGGGTTGCATCAAAAACGGGTCACGAGTCGGGTTAGGGTCAGAATATGGGCAAAAAAAAATAGTTTCTAATGCCTTTTATACGATTTTTTAATCAAAAAAATATTTTCTTTTAAAAACAAAGATATTTAAATCAAAATTTTATTATATTAAATGCTTACATTAATTATATTGAATCTACAATAAGTATATTGATATAATCATAGAAAGAAAACTTTTAAATAACTATTGTAAAAGGTATACTTCATATAATACTGATTTTAATATAATATTAATATTTTAATAAAATTATTGATTTATTTTTGATCGAACGAGTTGGTTTTTAACCTAAACTAACAGGTCGAACGGATTGTCAGGTCTCAATTTTCAGGTCTTGACCATGAAAAACCGGTTTGAGTGAGGTCGGGTTTTCAGGTTTGTCCGAATTTGACAGATCTAATCACCATTACTAAGCATTGGTAACAACCACCATATTATATAACTTAAGTCTTAACCGAAAAATTTATGAATGAACAATCTATAAAGTGTTAGTAACAATATCATAAATAGTTTAATTATTGACGGTAAGCAATCAAATATGAATGGGGTATGAAGCCAATTCAGCCTCACTTCTCACTAACAAAATATTCAATATATACTCCCTCCTACCCATAACTAATGTCCCATTTGCCCATTTTGTTACCCAACAAAATGTCCCATTTGCTTTTCCCGATGTATTTTTTTGGACCATTATACCCCCAACTCCTTAGGCTATACATTACTTTTTCATATTCTATTCACCCTCTCTCCTATTATCTTACCCTTATACATTACTTTTTCATATTCTATTCATTTTCTTAAATTTTTCAAATGGGACATTAATTCTGAGTAGGAGAGATCGAGGGAGTATGATATATCCATACCACATAGTCACACACTCACACCCCATAATTATATACTCCGTATTTATATGTTAGAGAAAAAGGGGAGTACAAGAGATAATTTGCGAAAATAAAAGGTATATAATAGAACCGCAAAAACACATGTGTACGGCGTACAATTCCCCCCATATTTGGTGCTTATCTATTGGTTAAAAAACGCAAAATCTCGATAAGTTACCTAAATGTTTAAAAGCGTTTTAATAAGTTCATATATGATAAATAATCATTTATTCAATTAATCTAAATCGAATATTTTAATACTAAAACAAACACATAAATACAGTATAATTTATTGTGTTTAATTCATATATTTTGAAATCATTTCAACTTTATAACCATACATTAGAACAGCCCGTGAATTTCACGGGTTTAAACCCAGTGTTGTTTATTCTTCTTCTTTTATAGGGGATCCAGAAAAAACAAACTGCATAAATCTTGAGAGCGTAACGGGATAAAAAATCAGCAAGTTTGCATTTTTTGGCTCCATGCTGAGATAAACCGGAATAGATTTAAGGGTTTTTCTACATAGTACCTTTCAATTTTCCGAAAAACCCTTACATAGTACCCTTGAATTTTCCGAAAAACCCTAGATTTGAGGTAGCTAATACTCGAACCAACAGAAAACAGCAAGTTTCCCAAATTGGAAGCGGGGGAAGTGACAAATAAGCCCCATACGTTTCGTCCTATGTGCAAATCACCCCCACAACTTATAATACGTGCAAATAAACCCCATAACTTTCATTATTGGTGCAATTTACCCACATTTAATTTATTTGGTTGATATATTTATTATAGGGTGCTGATTTTCGCAGTACACATTTTACTCATCTCAGTACACTATTGACAATTATACCCCTCTCATTTCCCCTCCCATCTTTCCTTCTAATTTCTCTCTAACTTACTCTCTCTAATTTCACATACCCATAATCCTCAAATTTACCCAGCTATCGTTAGACAAACATTAGGGTGATTCGCGGCCGACTAACTGCCAGCGGTGGGGATATATGTTAAACTTAATGTTATCTTAATTATGTACTGATTAATAAATTATTTTGATAAGCATATATAATTAATTTTGTATATTGAATTAGAAAAAAAAAACACATACACCGTTGTTACAATGTTACGTACTTGGATCTTGAACATGAAACAATCAAGATTGGTTTTCAAATGGCGATTGAGGAGGAGGTTAGCCAATCATATTTCTTCATTCAAATTAGGTTTTTGCTCATTTGTATTTCACTTTTTTTATTGTTTTGGCATACTCCTTGTAACTATGCCGGTAACTACTACAAGAATCAAGACTCGTCGGCCAACTGTCGTCGTTCGACCTGCGCCGGTGAACGGAATTGAAGAATTATATACCTATTCGTCACTCAAAAAATCATTCATATTGAAGAATGGGGAGGATGAAGAAGGTTAATGTTTCAACGAGAGAATTAGGGTTAATGTATTTTAGTCAAGGGTAAACAAATGGAAAGTTTAGTATAAAGAGTACTGTAATGAGTAAAAATCGTACTGCGAAAATAAACTACGATAAAAATAAAAGAATAATATGGTTTAGTAGAAAAAATATTATTTAATGGGTTTAAGTCTTTAAGAAAGGAAATAGTCTACATCCGAATTCATTAACTTGGTTAGTCTCAGCAAAGTTTAAGCATCAGACTCTCCCTCAGACTTGGATAAACATAGCCTAACTCTTGTTCTCAAAATAGCCCTTTTTTTATGAAATGAGTAATAATATCAATATTTAGGAGATAAAAGGCTGCCATATTTATCGTCTCCATTTCCCATCTAATATTGTCCTCAATTTATTGGGTACTTCAAAAGTTACTAAATGCATACCTCTAAATTAACATAACGAATTATATTTCCAAGGCTACCGTAAGAATTTCAGCAACAAGGAGTGCATTGAGAAAATTAAAGACTAATACTCCACGCGACAATAAAAGAATTCATGCGGAACAAAAGTACCAACAAGACAAGGACGTAAGAGCACAAAAATAACTTGAAGGGGGGGCTCTTTACATCACCGCCATCACCCTAATTGTTATGCATGCACGAGTGTGATTAATTACTTAGCACTCTTCCTCTTGGAGTTGTTCTTGGGTCGCACCTTCACCATAGCTTTATCCAAATCCTGAACCATACACAAGAAGAGGTCAGAAAAATCCAAGCCAAGGCAAGTGAAAACTAATTTGCCAAATAAACCTTGCTCTTCATATTTTTCTGCCGTTCAAATTCCATTACATTGGTAGTGACAAAGGTTTTTTCCACTCTTCTTTTTTTTTTCTCCAGAGGGGGGTGAGACTTGAGAGTGGGAGATTTGGTGTGGCCTGCGGCTCTTTAATTAGGTAGAGGTAGTAAGCATTACTAATTCATGAATTTCTAACTTTGCATATGTTAGCTAACTTGGTTGTTAAAGTAATTGAGTGGCAAAATATCAAATGGCGGCTACTCGTGACTAGAAAAGCTACCCTTGTGGCTCTTCATAATATATCTTCTACATCTGACAGGGTTCAGCAAAGATTCTTTATTATCGGTAGTCTTTTTAGGTATAGTTGATAGTTCATCATAGGCTTTTGTACATTTAGCAGGGGAAAACAAAGAAAACCAGCATACAAGATTATAAATTCTCAGTGGAAAATCGTAGAAAATTATAAATCTTTGAAATGGGTTTGCTGTTTCAGTAAGAAAGTAGAGCATGTACCAGGTTTGAATCAACTGATGTTGTTTCCTTAGTCCAATGACTTTCCAAGTCGTAATATGCTCTAGCTTGCTCATCTAATGCATGAACCATCACGGTACCTGATGGGGAAAAGAAAGAAGAAAAGATCAACCCGACAGATTCAGTACTGTAGGAGTGAAACAAATGCATAGAAGTCAAAAGTTCAATGCGAATGAACAAAACAGTAAAACCCTCAGATAAGAATATTAAAGGCAAGGATAAGTGATAACAAAAGGAAAGAAACCAGCAATCACGGTTTACAAGATTACATCATAAAACAAACAGCAGAACCACCACTCCAAGAGAGTGACATCAGTGGGATACATTAGCATTCAAGTCCCGCTGTACATGTCATACACTAAAAAAACTCAAAACAGTTCTTGGAGTACACAGGGTGACGCAAAGTAGTGAACAAACATGTACACCCGCACCCAACAATCCAGAGTCTAATCTGCTCCCCAAAATTATGCACCTTCCTTCCCTTGATCCTGCTAAACCCCTACGTTACTGACTTGAAAATACATTATGACAAAAGGGAAAGAAGCCCATCAAGTAACTGGTTGGAGGAAGATAACTAACTCACAATATGAATTATTCTGAGTTCACGCCTCCTTGTTCCGAAACACAAACAGAACACATGAGGAAACAATAACACACTAGTTTGGCCCCCCAGATCACCGAGGCATCCAAACGTAACTAGACAGAATATATTGCTTTCAATTTTCTGGAATTGCTCCATTTTGCTTATGACAGATAATCAGGAGAACAAGTGAGGTGGACATCCAATAACGGTA
>JAGPOY010005842.1:0-10724 GCA_018983105.1 Silene uniflora
GGTATAAACTTAAGTTTGAGATGACCATGAGAAAAACATTTTAACCCAAGATTCTACTTGTTAAACATGAGGACTAAACCTCCCACGACAGTAAATAAACCTCCGATGTCGCACCAACGAATGAACCCACTTACGACTTGACTTGTTTCATGGCTAGCTCTTTCAATACGGATGGAAACATCAATTTTATGACAAATTTGTTTTTGTCAAAAATGGGGACAACATGAGCCATGGTGGTGAGAGGACTTTCAAAAGGTTTGTTAAACACTTCAGCTTTTGTGATAGCAACAATGTCACCAAGTTGTTCTTTTGAAAAAACAAATTCTTTGAGTTCAAAGAGTTTCTGAACCGGCACAGGGATGGGGATCTGTTTGAGGTTCAAATAGAAAATGATAGCCTGAGTCTTGTACTTGGTACGTAGAAACTCATTAAAATGAGCTTTGCTGTCTTATGTTAATCCGTTACCAACCGTTTCGATTTCAAGGATAGTATTTTGAGGAGGTTCCGTAGAAATGACTTCCCTTATCTCACATTGTTGTTGTGGTTGTGGGGGTAGAATTTGAAGGTTTGTGGTTGTGGTGGAGTCTGGCCGGTGGAGTACGGGGAATCGGGTGGGTTGGTAGTTGAAAGACCAAGTAGGGGAAATGAGTGATTTATTCATCAAATTATCAATAAATTAGGAATTATAATTAATTATTCATAAAATAAGATAAGCGAGACTACTAATTATAAAAAAAAAATAGATTAATAAAAAATTGGGCCAAATAAAGCCAATTAAGTCAAATGTTTACAACTTCAACACATCACGACGACAAACCGATAACACCAATTGAATTAGTGAAATGATTAATTACACCAACAATTAAACTACACAACCTATAACTTATACCACACCCGAGAACCCATAATTTGGTTACCAATAAATGCATCGATACTTCCTCAGTTGATTATCATCACTTCATGCCCAACCAAGCTTGAGAAACGTTTATTGAAATAAAAACTCGCGGGCGGTGTCGACTGTGGTATCTTTAACGTCCAACACATCAACCAGATCGATAAATACAACGTTCATCTCACCCAAGGACAGTAATTCATCATTACATATGGATGCCGAGTGCGAAAAATCTTTGTTTGGATCATTAATAACTGTAATAACAAAGAAAAATAACAAAAAACACGACGACAACAACAATAATAACCATAGTCGTGACAATACACGGATAATCATAACAACATTGATAAAATACTAGTAAACTGTGGCAAAATTTTAATAAATTGCGGTAAATGTATATATCATGACAATAAACATACACAACGTAAATTTATTGTGACAATACAGTGGCGTATTTATAAGATAATATTATAATAATAACTCCAAATCACATAAACAGAGAGTTGAACTTATTACCTACCTAAGTAATCGCCGCACCTCCAAGTTGCGAATGTAGGTAAAATTCAAGGGCGGACTCAATAGAAACATTCTCAACATCATCATCATCGGACGAAAAAACACCTTGCATTTCAATGAGTGAAGGGAAATGCTGATCGATATCATATCATATAGACAATATATTTGAGACAGTACATTTACATTAATAGATTGTTTACTGACAAAACCAAAAGTAAGTACTTGAAGATTTATCACAAAATTAAACATTTTTGGAGATGCTGATTAACGTCAACCCATGAAAAACCATCAAATCTACGCCTCTTAACTGAAATGCTAGAGAAAATCATCATGAACAACTTGAAATGCTGGAGAAATCATCACGAACAAGTCGAATATCTATATTATATCCGAATGCCTGTAGGATAGCCCATGTTACCAGGAAGCCTCCTTTTTTTAATAAATCTTCATAATAGCATATAAATCCTTCCAAAGTAAGCTCACGGTCATTCACTCCTGCAGGGCATTTTTCTTTCACGATATTCGTCACACCAATAAGTTGAGATAGCTTAGGATGGATATTAAAGCATTTGATCTGTGTTGACAAATCGTAGACGCACACCAATTGGGTCATTAATTGCAAAAATAAACATCAAAAACAACATGTAAAAAAAGAATATTAACAAACCACAAGATGGATATTGACACGGCTGTCGCAACCCTATCAAAGATAAACCCGAGGGTCTCTAACTAATGCAGCTAGGGAAGTCGGGGTCGAATCCACAGGGAGGCTATTGTTTCTACCTGTCTAATCTAGTCTGTTTGGTGTCACTAAACTGGGGGTTTTGTTGATTTGTTATTTAAACTAACTAACTAAAGCAGAGGAAAGAGTAAAAGAGACTAACAATAAAAAGAGGGAACTAGGATTGTCGGGTCGCCAATGAATGTCAGATAATTGCAGGTAAGGTCACAGATCGGTCACTTATATCAGTCTAAGGGGCAGTGAATACGTCCTTTCGGTCCTCTATTCCCCCTAAAACACTACTAACTTAACTTTCGCCCTCATTAGAGTGCCCTAATGTTCACTGCAGGTCTTACCCCTTCCAATCTTTCGATCTAGGTCAAGGTTTACCAAATCAACTAGCTACAGATATGTGAAATCTAATTAGAAACTATCATCAATTCATCGATTCCCCTAAATCCTAGCGAAAGAATTAGCTACGCATGGCTCGGGGTACTACGCTAGCAGATGTTATGGCAATAACATAAGTCTATGGTAAAACTAGAGAAATAAAACAAGAGAAACGATAGAAATAACTATAACAATAAAAGAGATGAAAGAAACAAGAAATTAATTGAAAAGGAGGGAGTATTGGTTACAAACTAGGAGGAACGGAAATCGAGCAAGCCAAGAGTCCAGATCTCCAAAAGTAACAGTAGCAAAAGCTTAAGAGTAAAGTTTAGGGTAAAAGATAGATGGTAGATAAAAGATGTCTCTGATTAGCGGAGCTAATCTCCTTATTTATAATAAATCTAACACAAAATTAAACCTAAAGTGTCACGGATCAAAGCCCAGTAACAGCTTTCTACTCGATCGAAGATAACAGCTTCTCGATCGAAAAGACTTCTTCAGACAATTGCCGGATCGAGTAAACCAGTAACTCGATCGAGACCCCCATTCCTTGTGATCACTCGATCGAGCACATGACAGCTCGATCAAGGCTTTCAATGCAATCATTCCTCTCGATCGAGCAAAATAGAGTACTCGATCGAGTACTTCTCAGCGCGTAATTCCTGCTTCGCGCGCTGAACTTCAAACGGCCGCCATTTCTTCGTTACTTGTCCGAATCAAGAGATTTTTGCGGCGTTGGAAAGCTAAGAGGATAAGCTTCCGTCTCTAATTGGAATCACCTGATTATCTGTTGTAGAACTCGAGATATGGCTCTCCAAAGTAGACACTAGTGAATTGAAGCTCTTCCTTTGTTTGCCTAGCTTCTTTTCTTCTATGCGCACTGTTAGACCTAATTGGGTTGATGATGCCAAGTTTTCATTGCTATTTGATTGTTTACTTCTTAGTTAAATTGTTTAGCATATTGAAGCATCAAATGATTGATCAAAGAAGACTCAAGGTTGATCAAGAAGAAGGCAAGTTAAGAAGATCCTTAGGCAAAGAGTGATTGTTTTAAACGAGGTAGTTAAACATACTCTCTAATGTTATAGTGAAAGCAAAACCGTGCAAAGGTGTTCTGCACCGTTGCACCATGGTTTCTGGTACTACCGAATGGAGAATTTATTTTGTTTCGAAAAATTGCCAAGTGATTAAATATTTCCAAAAGACTTATTGTTCTCAAAAGATACTTTTAGTAATTTGAAAAATCAAAAAGGAATATGCTTTCAAAGTGAATTAGAAGATACCATTCTTATTAATTCAATTTGCTTTATCCTTAAAATGGGTCTTTTGCTTTTTCTATTTTTGGCAAATTGGTGAGTTCCCATAAACCACTTGTGGATGACACCTATTGCATTGAAAATGAACTCTTCTTGAGCTTGCAAACCAGCTTGCAAACCAGCTATTCTCACAAGCATGCTTAATGAGATAATCGACTTAACCTTTGGGTATTAAGGTGAATTAGTTGCTTTAGGATCCTTCCTTAGCACACTTCTTCCCCTATAAATACCCACCTCAATTCTCATTTATTACTAAGACTTTAAGAGCATTTATTGTAAAACATTTGCAAAACTCTCAAAGCTTCATACTTAATCTATTTTGCAAAATCGTTGTAAGGTTTCAAAAGTCTTCGCCTGTTTTTCAAAGTAACAAATCTCCAAGTACCAGTTCGCTGCACTGTTGCATAAGAGTATGTTCAATGATTCTCGTGTTTAAGTCTTAATTGTAATCTCCATGTTCTTAAGTGAACCCCTTGAGATTCTGACTCTGTAAACCTATGAGATAGAACTAGAAAACTCTTGAAGCGGAGTAGCTTTAAGTTTGAGTTGCAACCGAGTTGGTTGGCGTAGTTATTTTCATTGTAACGTCTAGTTAAGTTTGAGTAAATCTCTAAACAAGCAATAAAATAACGGTTGGACGTAGGCTCCGGAGTAGGAGCTGAACCAACTTTTTAAACATCGTTTGTTTGCTTATTTACTTTATCGTTCTCTTTTCGTTGCATATTTATCTTCCAAACTCGTTGTCAGTATTGTGCAACAGTCAATCATACTGTTGCTCAGGACTGCTGTAACTCTTGTGAACTTATTAACTCATTAAGTTTCTCAATATCTTGCACCATTTGAGATAATTTTTAAAAGGGCCACCTAATTCACCCCTTCCCCCTCTTAGGTGCCTATCGTTCTTAACTCTTCACGCACCTCAAAGTAATAGTTTCCAAGCCCCAACTCAACTCATATCCTAAATGCATGCATAGGGACATGCTTTAGGCTTGATTATGATCTTCTCCGGCTCATATCTGCAAATAATACAAGACAAACCAAAGTAGACTATTTGGGGAACATTTGTAGCTTAATACTACTAAATAAGCATATAAATGCGTGCACATAAGGCCTAAGAAGACTATATAAAATGCACGCATCAGATATATCCATTTGAAGAAAGACCGATTGCGTCCACTTGGATAGTTGCACTATCGAAGTCCTACATAACCCTAACATGTTAAGCACACATTCCACAACAAAAAGTTCACATGTATTTTGTCACCCAAAAAACAATTAGTCTCCCTTGTGACATGCACTGTCCGTCACAAGGGAGAAACGGGTCGATTCCATACCATATTGATTAATATGGGTAAAAGTTGACCCGTTTTTATATTAGTTAGTCTAAGGTTAATTTGACAATACTTAATAAACAAATAATATAAAAAAAAATATGGGAGCTTTCCCAGACGACTAAACCTCATCTTTTTTTTTTTCTTTTGCTCAGTAATCAACATCATCTCTTCTCATATTCAAATGTCAAAACTCACGTTAATTCCTCTCTCTAGAAATACCATCTTCATCTCCATCAAGATCTTCATCAAATAAAGTGGTAACATTTTTCCATCATAATCTTTATCTCCTACCTTCCTCATGCATATTTACATCGTCGAGCGGTGGAGTTTTCAGTTGGTGACAGGGTACTTCTGAAAGTGTCCCCAATGAAAGGTGTGATGAGATTTGGGAAGAAAAGGAAGTTGAGCCAGAAGTATATATAGGTCCATATAATATTCTTGGTCGAGTGGGCTAAGTGGCATATCGGTTAGCTCTACGAGCTGCACTTGATCGAGTGGTCGAAGTGGCATATCGGTTAGCTCTACGAGCTGCACTTGATCGAGTGCATAATGTCTTTCATGTTTCACAACTTAAGAGGTACGTGCCGGATATTGGGCATGTATTGGAAGTGAAGCATATCGAATTGGATGAAGCTCTTACTGTAATACTACAGATTTTCTGAGTGTCAGTGGCTCGGCCGAGCTAAGAGTAGCTCGACCGAGCTGAGCCAGTGACAGATCTAAGTGGGTATTCTGATATGTTTTCAGAAGTGTCTGTCGAGTAGTGCCTCGACCGAGTCACAGTTGACTCGGCCGAGCTGAGGTTAGCTCGGTCGAGCTGGCTTTAGCTCGAGCTGGCTTTAGCTCGACCGAGCTAACGGTCTGACGGGTTTCTTTTTCGGTTCTTGAGCAATTAGTATAAAAGAGAGAAGTTGTTTTTAATCATTTTATTTCACTTCTAAAAACCCTTTTGAGAAAAGTTAAATGACGCACACTGCTTCTCTCCTTTCTAGCTACTTTGCATCAAGGACTAGGATTCAGATCTACACCTAGATCGAGATCAGATCTTGTGGGTAAGTGACCTAATTCATATTATAGATTGTTTATACCGTTTATGAACCCTAATTAGTCGATTAGGGGTTGCTAGGGTTTTATATTAATTGTGATTATTGATATTAGGTGACGAATTCGTAGAGGAAGGCTTATGCGACTAGTTGTTTGTCGTGCTTATCTTTATTGAGGAATTTGCGAATAAGGTAGGGTTTCCCTACTCGGTTGACTGATTATGATTGTAGAGACGGTCTCTAAGACCATGTTTGATGATTTGATGATGATAGTTGATGATTGTTGATTATATTCATATACTGCTATTGTGACGATATTGTATGTTGACGGGATTATGATTGTGATACGGTTCCGGCTGAGTGGGTCACTGTGAGAGGTGATTCACGCCCCATTGTCGCCTCTTGGGATTCTCAAGCAAGAGGGATATGCACACTAAGGACTTGGGTTCGCTCATTGAGCGGGGATTTGGTGGGTCAGGCTGCGGTCTCCCACTAGCGGTGTGGATTATCGTTGCGGCGGTAATCTGGCAGGGCTATACGGTTTGCCATATAGTCAGTTACTTATAAAGAAAGGGATTTCGTGAAAGAGTGACTGATTGGCTTTTTATGTATAATGTTTCCGCTGTGTATTCAGTTGATTGACCCCGGTTGTTGTTGTCTTTGACTCGCAGTGATCCATTTGGGGATAGGAAGCAGCTGGTTTACCAGGTTCGGAGCTTGCTGATGATGTGCTTGCGGGATAGGAGGAAGAGTCATCATGAGTCTTGCTTAGCTTAGTCGGCAGTAGATCAGACAGTTGTTATTACTCTTTCTGTTTTGGTTTGTTTTGAGACGGTCGTATCACATTAAACGTTATTTATAATAAAGGTACTCAGTATTGTTTATTTGATGTTCACTACCTCGGTTATCCGATATGGTAACGCCTTTATATGCTAGGGTAGCTCTTGGTAGGGTACTCCGGTATATCGGGGTGTTACACTTACATATGTTGAGACACCAAAAGAAATATTGGATCGTAAGGTACGGAAAAAAAAATGGCGAAATAACCTTGGTTAAAGTGTTATGGTCAAATCACAAAGTGAAAGAAGCCACATGGGAAGCAGAGGATGCTATGCGTGAAAAGTATCCACATCTTTTCGATCAGGTATGTTTGGTTACGGGGACGTAACCTTATTTCTTTTAGGGGGTAGGAGATGATCGCAAGTGAGTTTTGGGCAAGTTTTATGTCTATATCGAGTTTGTTTTGAGTTTTTATGTACAAAATTTGGGTAGTTGTGTTAGCTAAGTTGTATCGGTAAGTCTTGTTTTTGTCTTGTTGGTCGTGTTATAGGAATGAGTTGTGAACTTCAACGACGAAGTTCGTTTTTAAGGAGGGAAGACTGTAATACTACGCAATTCTCACTATAACGTAAACGCGGGATACTGACGGAAAAATTCCCTCAGAAAGGCCCAAAATCCGTCAGGAAAATCCGTCGGCGATTTTCGTCAGTAAAATCTCACGCCTGACGGAATTTCCGCCAGTAATGGGCTATACTGACGGAATCCTGACGGATAATCCGTCGTGTGCTGATTAACGACGTCTGACGGAATTTCCGTCAGTATGTGCTATTTACTGACGGAATATCCGTCAGTGCGTTGTTGACGTGCTACGCTAGGTGGCTCTGTTGTATAAAATGTGTCTGACGGATAATCCGTCAGTATTGTCAACTTATTGACGGATATTCCGCCAGTAGACAGCTGACGTGGCGTGCCAGGTGGTGTTGGGATATTAATTGGTTCCGACGGAAATTTCGTCAATATGATCAATGTACTGAAGGAAAATCCGTCAGAGCCTTTATTTACAGCAACAGCTACATGTTGTTTTTGCCTAGCCCGATTGCATATTTGCATCGTTTCTATGCAATCGTTTCAAAACAGGATGTTACTAACCAACCCTGCAAAAACACATATAATCGTGGATCGCCAAGCGGGAATCCATGTTCTTGTCGACCGCTATAGCGGGAATCAAGAGAGGCAACAAATGAAAATTGGACAAAATTGAACAAACAAATTTTTTACATACATAAAAAGTCTCAAATTCGTACAATGTCTTAATTACTAATTAATCAATTCTCATACTCCATAATAAACGACAATACTAACCTAAAGGCTCTAACCTAAGGGTTGAACAAAACCATCACCTCCAAACCCGTGCCGGTCATCCGGAAATTCATCTCTATCAAATGGAGGGAAAGTCGAGCACGTGTTTGGGGGTTGAGATGACTGCATATTAGCACAAGCCTTTGTTATTGCTGACATTTGTTCTGCCTGTTCCTTAACAGTTTTCTCAAGAGCTAGTCGAGCGGAACGCTCTTCATTCATTTGGGTAGAAAGCTGAGAAATCATGCTAGGATTGTAAGAGAAAGATCGTCGTTCAGACTTGTTACAAGGGGGATCATACCACACTTCTGTCCCTTTCTCTCCGGTCCCAAATAGCCTCAACTTCCTGTCAAAACCCTTGGCAGCTTTGTCGTACGCCCCAATCTCATCTCGAGACTCTCCAGGTGCTAATGGTCGACTCATCTCCTCTTTGTAACCCCTCTGAAAATACAAACAAACCGTTAGAAATTTAAAAAAAAAAAAATATTACCGTTCATTATAAGAAAAATAAACATTAAATTGGAATAGATAAACTTACCTCTGTCTCAGCAGCTCGAGGATTAACCCACTCGCCCTTCTTGTTTTTCTTCGTCTTCTCAAACAACTTGTATGGAGTAGGTTCTTCACCCTGAAAGTAGCATGCAAACAAACAATTAAAATCAAGTATATATTCGTCAATCATTTATGTTAACCACTTTTTAAAAGCAAAAATATAAAATACTCACCAATGCCTTAAAAGCATCGGAGCAACTCTTCCGGCCTAGAGTGTGGGTGCCCGATGCTTTCCCATCCTTACTACCCGACCTCCTATTTACCTTGTTTATTTTTGAATTTTTGGCAAATTCGGGATCAGACTCTTCTCTAGTCCTAAGGTTCTCCCACCAATGATCAGGCACCCAATTTGGCTTATTTTTGTTATACTTGAGCCCATTAATAAGAGAGGTAATCCACCTCGTTACCCTTTTCTGCCACCGTCAGTACTTCCTGTTTCCTGACGGAAATTCCGCCAGAGCCACAAAATGACTGACACAGTAGGCCCCTTTTGTCAGTCGTAAAACAGGTCTGACGGAAATTCCGTCAGTATCTTGCCTGTACTGAAGGAATTTTCGTCAGAGCTGAATTAATTCTCTGACATAATGGGCCCCTTTGACAATAGTAAGATGCGTTTGACGGGTATTTCGTCAGTAATGTCTTATTTCTGACGGAATATCCGTCAGCGTGCTTTTAGCGCCATTGACTTGGTCAACGCTTAAATAGTGACTGACGGATAATGACGGAATTTCCGTCAGGAGCTGAATTATTTCTCTGACATAAAGGGCCCCTTTGACAATAGTACGATGCGTCTGACGGGTATTCCGTCAGTAATGTCTTATTTCTGACGGAATATCCGTCAGCGTGCTTTTAGCGCCATTGACTTGGTCAACGCGCCATAGTGACTGACGGATAATGACGGAATTTCCGTCAGATGTTCGTCAGTTTCCCGCGTTATCTGACGCACCCTGATTTCCATCAGAAGTTTCCGTCACTTTCCCAAGATTTCTTTGTACTGTCTGACTGTCAATAGCTCGGCCAAGCTGGGAATAGCTCGACCGAGCTGAGCTACTGACAGGTCAGTTGCAGTATTCTGATGTTTTTAATGAAGGGTCTGTGAGTAGTAGCTCGACCGAGTCATAGTTGACTCGGCCGAGTTGGGACTAGCTCGATCGGCCGAACCGAGAGGTCTGACGGGTTTTATTTCGGTTTTTGAGTAATTAGTATAAAAGAGAGAAGTTGATTTTTAAATCATTTTATTTGACTTTTAAAACCCTTTTGAGAAAAAGACAAACGATGTACACTGCTCCTCTCTTCTACACCAATTGCATCAAAGGTTAGGGCTAGATCTACACCTTGTTGAGACCTAGATCTTGTGGGTAAGCGATCTATCGTATATTGTAATTTGTTTATATCAGTTATAAACCCTAATTAGATTGATTAGGGATTTTAGGGATTTGTATTGATTATGCTATATGCGTTTATTAGGTGACGAATTCGTAGAAGAAGGTTTCTGCCATTGATTGATTTGCCGTGATTGTCTTTTTGGAAGATTTGCCAATAAGGAAAGGTTTCCCTACTCAGTTACCTGTTTATAGCTGTAGAGACGGTCTTAAAGGCCATGTGTGATTACTTGTTGTTGATTGGTTGATTATCGAATGATACGTGCATTTTATATAGACTTTTACAGTCCCTTTTGGCACGTATTTCTGTATTTATAAGTGGTTTTATATCGCTTTATGCCCCGAATAGACTACTTTGTGTTTGTATTGCTATCTTGCAGGTATAAGCGGGAATGTAGCCAAAACCAAGCTTTTCTGGCCTGAAAGATGCATTTTAAGA
>JAGPOY010005843.1:0-10723 GCA_018983105.1 Silene uniflora
CAAAACATCAATTAATTTTTTTTTAACAGTATCAAATGATTGAGACGGAGGACTATCAAAACATCAATTGAATTTTTTTTAACAGTATCAAATGATTGAGACGGGGGACTATCAAAATATCAATTGAATTTTTTTTTAACGGTATCAAATGATTGAGACGGGGACTATCAAAACATCAATTGAATTTTCTTTTTTAACATTATCAAATGATTGAGAAGGGGAGTATCAAAACATCGAATGAGTTGAATGTTCGCCCAAAAAAATCCATAGCAATTAGAGGTGAGTCAATTTTTATAACCCGTGCAACGCACGGGCATGAAATCTAGTTGTTATGAAAGTAGCAACGGAAAATACAGAGGTGAACCGATGGTAGTGAAGGGAAAATAAGGAGATCGTAGAGCGATGATGAACGGGCACATATTATCCTCCATCAAACCGTAATAAGTAACCCAACTTCAAGCAACCCCCAATAGGTATGGAGAAAGGAGCACACAGATGCAGAACTCATCTGGAGATGAAAATGGATCAATTTCGGTGTTTTCACCATACCATTTCTTTTCAAGTACAAGGTTGATGGATTCAACTAGCATACAAGACATTTTCATATAAGCTGAAAGTTGTGCTTATCTTCAGAAATACTTTGCATAATTCCTCTCACATTATCAGTACAAGAACGACGGAATCTGCTATCTAATGAATGACCAAAATTGCACAACTTAAACTTGGTTGGTCGAGCTAAAACAGCCTAATCTAAGACCTAGAAAGTTTGAAACATAACAATTCTCTCTGGAATACAAATGCTAACTGCAGAAGGCTAGCATTGCTCTGAAATGGGCAAACTTGATAGCACAAAAGGGCCCAAATATGGAGCGGAAAAAAGCGAGAGACAGTTATGTTGAGCCTATTACATTACATTACTTACAGGTGGTATAAACAAGGATTGAGGGGGCCCAACTTCAGTTGTTATACCGGGAGAAGCTGCAAAACGGGGCGTTGATCCAATCTGCTCTTTTCAGGTTCACTTGTGTCATCCTCAAGCAGTAGAACCTGAAGAGTCCCGGACTTCTTTAACCAGCTCGACACAGCTGTTCCGGGTGAGATGAATCTTCCAACATTAGTCTCTGCCAAATGGAAGGGTGCACCGATCCCACTTAGCAGCCCTTCAATGGCTCTTTTCACTGCTCCATCTCCCACTACTTTGCTGTGTTTTCCCCAGCCGGTTAAAATACTGACACAATACAAAAGGTTTTTTTTTTTTAGTTAACTACAAGATTTTTAGGATACATGGAAGGTTTGTCGAGTAACAAGGTAGGTACCTCAGAAGCTTAGGTAGCTCGTGACCTTCTAGAACGACAGAGCGAATGTTAAGTAACCAAGCATGGACCATGGCCCGAGCAGCCCCAGACGACATCAAGTGCAAATCCAAGCAAGATGTGGACCACACATTTTCCCACACACTTCTGTTCTTCCCTTCCAGTACAACCAGCTGAGCTCCTCTTTTCTGTACAGTCATCACAGAGTAGAGTACCACTATGTTAACACTCGCTAATTCCTCAACTTAAATTCTGATAATTCTGTGAAAGCAAATTGAATCTGGCTACAGTTTATAGCAATGAAGATCAACCCAAATATTGTTGCGAAAGTATGCAGTACTTTCTCTCCACTTTCATTTCCCAAGTCAAACGAAAGAGCTGTAAGCAAAATGGATTCAAACTTACTTGACCAAAATGCCATAAGACATCGGTGAGAGCATTATAAAAGGCAGATGCAGTTGGGGTATCCAGCTGCTTAACTTCATCAAACAAGGACAGTGCTTGAATCCAGACCTTATCCCTGGATCCTGTCAGCAGTCCATGAGCGACACCATAGACCCGGTCATCAAACAGCCGTAATTCTTCTAATAACATAGAAGCATCCTCCAAGGAGTTACACCGACTGCAGATTGCATTAGTCAGCTTTATGAGCATAGGACAAAGGTCAATACGCCACAATGATTTATTACACAGCAAAAGTTTAATAAAAAACACAAGGCATGCCAACGGTCTCAATTATCAAAAGACAGAATAAAGAAAGCCTCGTACAATTTAGAATCTCAATTGTCAAGGATTTATGTTCTAAATTCGCTTAGACTGCCTCAGAAATCAGAAGATATGGAGCCTAAATACAGTTCCTTCAGCTAGAAAAAAGAGGGGATCAGAGAAGGAGAGGATTTTACCTGCAGGCATTCAAAATAGCTGAAAAGGTCACAACATTGGGCTTAATTCCAAGTTCGTGCATCTTTTGAAAGACTCCCAAGATACACAATATCTCGTGCCTGCTCTTGTTATATTCCCTGGAGCTATGAGACTTTACAGCAGCTAGTTGCCCAAAGATGTTCATCACCCTACTATGCTTATCGCCTTCAGAGCTGTTTGCAGTAGCATTACAGGCCACGGCCATTGAAGTCTCGCCCTCTGACAAACCATTCATTGAAACAGAAGAATCAACTGGGTAATCCATTCCAGCAGACCTACCAAATGCATCAATAATAGTGTTGTAGGTGACAACATTTGGTCGAATCCCTTCCTTTGTCATCTCATCGAGCAAAAGCACAGCTGATTCCACATGGCCATTTTTGCACAAAGCATCAATAAGGCCACTGTAAAGAACTACATCGGCTTTCAATCCAGCTTGCCTAAACTCCCTAAACACCTGCATTGCCTCCTTGTAGAATCCTCCTTTAGAATACACATCAATCAGAGTCGAGTAAGTCAGAACATTAGGTGAAACACGCGAAGCCTTCATCCTTTCAAAAACCTGCTTTACTTCACCATACTTCCCTTGCTTGCCAAATCCTCCCAACAACGCATTATAAGTAACAACATCCTTCCTGATACCAGTATTCTCCATATCCTGGCACACATTAAGCGCATCCTTAAACCTCCCAAGCTTCAAATAAATCGACAGCAACGCATTATGGCAAACCCTATCAAGTTTAATACCCACATACTTCATTTCCTCAAACATACCCAAGGCATCATCTAACCTACCAGCCTTCGCAAACCCATCAATGACAGTACTATAAGTAACAACATTAGGCATCACATTTTTCGCAGTCATCTGAGAAATAATCTCGAAAGCCAAATCCATCTTACCCCCCTTACAAATAACATCTAACAACGTATTATACGTAAACAAATCCTGATCAATCCCTCGAATCCCCATCTCCCCAACCAAACTCATAGCCTCCTCCCACAACCCACATTTACAAACAGCCAACATAGAATTAAAAGTAATCCTATCAGGGTTCACACCAATAGCCAACATTTCATCATAAATACGCGAAACAACTTCAAATTCAACCCCGGCTTTCGCACAGGCATCAATAACAGCATTATAAGTTACTAAATTAGGTTTCAAACCCTGAACTTTCATTTGATCAAACACACCAATAGCTTGAGTATAAAACCCACTTCTACCATAAGCACTAATTAAAGCAGAATAAGTATAAACAGTATTACCATAACCCTGATTAATCGCGGTATCGAAAACATCTCTAGCTAATTTAACATTACCAAGACGACCCAATACACTAATCATAGTACTAGCGAGTTTACCCTTATCAACCACCTTCATTTCCCTCGCAATCGCAAATTCATAACAATCAACAACTTTATTAAGCTGGTTTCTATTCCCTAACTCTCTGATAAAAAAACAATAATCTTCGGAACCCGACAAATTCTGCTCAAAACCCAGTAAAATACTACCCAAAGGGTGTTCAGAAATGTCAGAAATGAGTTGATTCAACGCTTGTTCCGCAACCGGTGAATGTTTAGCAGAAAGGTTCGATCTTGGGCGATTAAAATGGAGTTTGGAAACGAACCGGGTCGATTTCTTACCGGAAAAGTCGGAGGAGAGATGGGTTTGACGAGAGGAAAGGAAGGAGGAGGAAAGAGTATGAGGAAGCGGCGAAGCGGAGACGATATGAGTAGAAAGACGAGGGGTTTTGGTGTTGGTATTGGTGTGAGGATGATGAAGATGGTGGTGGTGGTGGTGGTGATGTGGTGGTTGTTGGGGTTTAGTTGCTGCTGTTATTGTGCAGTGTGGTGGTGTTGATGATGCCATTAATTTACTGTGATTTTTTTGGGGAAGAAGAAGAGGAGGAGGAGGAGGAAGAGGAAGGGATAAGGAAGAAGAAGAAGAGATAAAGTGGGAGGATAGGAGGAGGAAAGAGTCTTGTGTTGGAAGAGAAAAGAGCTGATTAGAGTTGGGCTTTTACTTCAACTTCAACTTCAACTACTCAATAGTTTACTCAACTACTTCAAAGTAGAGTAGGTTTACTTTTGGTCACACTTTCCTCAATCCCAATTTTTTTGTTCCAAGAGTGTCTTGTCTTGTCTTTTTGATTTTTATTCATTTTGTTCATTGGCATCGTCGATAAATCAGATCGGGTTTGGGTTGGGTTATATTCGAGTTTACCAAAACCCGGGTCGGATTGGGTTTATATCATTATTGAGTTGGTTATTGTAAAGTTATTTGTGGATAACGACCAGTTTCCGAGAATAAACATACAGGTCAAGTCAATTTGTGTTCGGGTCAAAACGAGTTCTCAGTTTGGATGTCTGGTCGGGTATGGATAAACTCGACAAACAAGTCAACCGGTCAGATTCGGGTCGATTCAATTTCGGGTTCACAAGAGGTTGGGTAGGTACTAGGTAGGGCGTGTCATTTCCAAATCAACTATTATCAAGTTTTTTTACCGATAATAATATGTGTCCAATAAAAAACATTCGGGCAGGTCAATCGGATTCAGGTTAATATCAGGGCTTGAGTTTGAGCAAGTTATTCTAGTCGGGTTCAGTTGAGTCGGTCAATATTATGAGATCTGAAAAATGGAAAAAGATCATGGTTTGTAAACAAACGAGCGAGATAGAAGCCTAGAAGGAGTGTTCCCCATCTCGTAGTCAAATTGTGATGTACTCTCCGCAGAAGAGTAGAAGTAAAAGAGGGTGAATAGTATTAGTAGTAGTCAGAAAAGATAGGCTGACGCCTGACGGTCACGGCAAGATTCTGACTTGTGATAAATCACCTAATTCACCTCACCTACACCTTACATTCTAAATTAAACTTGATTGATTGCTATAAGAATCATAAAATACCAAAGATTTCCACCCCACTGAGCAGATACTTGAATTTTGCGGTTTTATAATCAAAACCAAATCAAATCCTGTATTCCTATAATTATGTCTACCAGCATCAGCAGCAGCTTCTCCAAATCCGGATTACTACTACTAGTACTCATCCAACTAATTAGCCTGGTCAACTCCCACAACGAATCAGGCGAGTGGAGTTGCGAATCATCAACCGAAACACCCGTCATCGCCGAATTCAAACCCGGTGTAATCACCCTGGATGGCCACCCTGACGATTGGCAACACATTGACGGCTTTGGATTCCCTCTCCTTCCCGCCCTTGACCCTCATCTTGACGATGCTTATAAACCCGGCAAAATGACCCTCAAGGCCCGTCATCCCATCTCATCTCATTTTGCCCTTCATATCACCCTCAACTACTGATCTTCTCTTTTGTTTCATATTTTTTCAGGCATTACATGATGGAAAAGATGTATTCTTTTTATTGCAAGTTGACGGAGATTATGCTTACAAAAAAGGGTACTTCACTTTATCACCAGTATTAGAAAAATTCTTCTGTCCTCCGAGAGTACTGTCCTCGTTAGGCAATCCGCCAAATAGAATATTATAAAGACTGAGGTGTAACAAATGCAGAGTTTTCTGATTAGTTTTGTTATGGTAATGCAGGGAGAGTAACAAATGTCCATCTGTTGCGCTTATGTTTCAGATTGGGGAAAACGCGACATATCATAATGTTAGTTATAGTTCTGTTACTAATCATCATTCTGTACTTTGAGTTATATTTTGTGATTTGGGATTTGAAATCCGAATATGGGTTATGTTTCAGATGGGAGGGTGTAAAGAAAGTCCGGATACTTGTACTAATAAGAGTTGTCGCGGATATGAAGTGGATCTTATGCATTTTTCAATAGGAACTGCTATTCCAGGGCGCTTATACGGGGGCAATTTACTAGACATTGGAACTGGTGCTGACAGGTTATTGTCTTTTAACACTCTTTACTTCACTGGTTCTCTAAAGTATTACCTTTATCATCTTAGGGTAATTTTTTCGCGTTTGTAGGTTTGGTCATTTGGTTGATGTTTATTCCTGGAATCCTCATTGTCGATACATTGATGGACACGGTCCTTCAGGTGTGTGACAAATCTGAATCTCGTACCCTGCCTATGATTTTGCCACACTGAAATTTGGCTTTTAAAAGTTATTCAGTGCTTGCTTTTGTGCCGTATCTTCCTTAGCTTGTGTTTCCGTGGTCCTTTGTATCTCTTAGGAACTTAAGTTTACTTCTCTGCAACCTCTTGATCTGATTTATCCTGTGTATATGTATTTTTATTCGTGATTTGGACTTTTTTAGCACGATTTTGATCCATGGTGATTGATGAGTGTAATAGTGTCTCATTGTCAGTTGGTTCGTTGAGTTTTGGACGATGACCAGGAGGTTTACTACTTGTCATATTGCTGTCCCATGTCTCTAATCTATGACAGGACTCTAACCTGAGAACTTTGATGTATATCAATTACAAAATGACTAACTAAAAAACCTAATTTTCTGTATTTATTCGAGTTTATGAGCTAGGTCACTGTAGGTAAAAATGTAAAATGTTCCATTTTTCGTATATCCTTCTTATACACCATTTCTACACCACCTGTATTGTGCGGCTCTTTACCTCTCTTTATTCTTTCCCCCTTCAGTTAATGTTTGAATTTCCCTGATGGCATCCTCGAACAGGTAGCAACAACACTGCTGTAAATGATTGGAGAGGAGCTTGGTGGCACAGCAGTCTTAATGTTCATTCAGGTGAGCTTCGTTCGGGCTTCTTACTTTTTATATCAGTTTCATGTGGCTCTTCTAATTACCTAGAGAGTCTTTTTGCGATCTAGTTTTATCCTTTTTGCGATCTAGTTTTATCCCTTCAAGTACCTCATGTATAAAGATTTGAGCTTGCATTTGTTAGGTTTTGTGGATGAAGACAGCCCTTACGCATCAGATGGACAGAAAGGCACCTATTATTTTGAATTTTCAAGGCCTTTGAGGACCATGGACCGGTTCCAGCAGGTATTTCACTACATTCTACATAACTCGTTTCAGTAGATGCAAGATTTAAGAGATCCCAAATATAAGATCAGTAGATCACTTTCTTCAATTTGTGGAACTGTCTGATCATTTTCCTGCACAAATGTGATGGTTGAATTACTTATGAATAGTATATTTTCAGATCAGTGTTATAGTTTTGTTGGTGTCTTGATGATTGAGGCAAATGCGATTATACATTAGTTTTCGACTTTTCGTCACATACCGATAGTTGATTGTTTGTTTTGATGATGTCAAGGACGCTCAATTCAAGATTGGTGATACAAGCAAGTTCTCGGCTGCCTTCTGGTATCCAGAGGATGGTAATCCATGGCATGGATCCGGACACTATACTGTCAGCTGTGATTGGCTACCATTGGATTTTATCTCAGGTGGGTCTGCTCTGACAGCCACCGGTGCCTCACCAAATAGCTCATGGGATGCCGCCGCCGCCTTCTCTCTTTTACTGTCTTTGGTGGCCTTCTGTGTGTCCGTTTTCGTGGGATATCGAGTCTCCATGCACAGAGGTGCGCCTTTTACGCCCATAGACCGTCTTTCAAATGAAATGTAGGAAATAGGGATGTGTATGTTGTAAGTTTTATATCTTCCATTTTTGTTTGTGTGATTTGATTTCCATTCTTTTTATATTCAAATGTACTTTTACTCCGCCTATTACTATTTGTTATAGCCACATGGATAACTATCATTATCATGTACTCGACAAGTGAAATTTGGTTTACCCGAGTTATATATAATCAGCTGGAAGCTAGTTATCATTTTTGATAGTTTTCGGCTTGGTTTAATTTCTCTACACCTCTTCCATATTTGTGCGAATGGTTGAGAACATAAACAATGACAATTAGTTCAACATATAGGATGCAGAATTCCTTTTTATGCAACTGAGTCAAAATTCAGTGGCTGAGGTAACTTTCTTTAGCTGACAATCTGCATATTTTCTATGGTTATGCCTTATTGGAATACGGCGTAATTGAACAAGCGGATTTTTGGAAAGTGATTTCTCCCACTGGACTGGCCTCCATTTATATCTGTTAAACAAAATATTGACATTGATGACTGATGATTTCTTCAGTCTTTTTTCTTTGGTGAACTCCAGTATGACCGACATAAGACTCGACTTGTTAGGCATAAGTCGAGGCTTATTGAGCTCCAAAATTTCTCCCACCTTGCATCAATTTTATCAGGTGATTTTTTGTCTTTGTTTCCTTGTTTTTACTTCTAACGACTCGTCATTCCTTGGTTCTAGACTATGGAGTGAAGTAAATTGCTCACTTAACTAGTTGAACATGTTTCTATTATTAACTAGCAGTCATTCAATGTTACTTTTACCGCATATTTCATTTTGACGATTTTGGGTTAGCTGAAAGTAGTCTCTTTGTATTTCTAACTTAAAGGGTAAGTCTGTCTCCCAAACTACCAACCCCCTTGCCTCCAATTTGCTGGAAATTTGAGGTTTTGGGGTGATAATATTGTGCGGAGTAGCAGTAGTAGTCGAAACTCTCAGAAGTAATAATTTTCTGGAAGCGCTTTATCTGGAAGTTGACTTTGCATTATGGCGTGACCATTTCAGGTCACCTCTCCGAAACTCTTTCATAAAGTAGATGACGTTTATTAGGTTTCCGAAGATATGCACAAATTTTTACAGCTGCCTAGCAAATCACATGTCTAACAAGTTTGCATTTTTTTACAACAAAGGTGGGATTTAGGAGAGTATGCTAAAGTATGGAGCACTGTCCTGTATCAGCAGAAAAAGGGTGTCCTACAGCAATAAGCTCACATGGCTTGCAGTAGTAATTGTAGCTGCACTGGCAGGGATTTGCAGATCCTGAACGCCAACCCTGTTGCTGATCACCGGATTTTTCTCCAGGTCTTTCCGGCTTTGGTGGACCCACGGTGAGAATTTCAGACTTGACGCATATCTTCTTCAACGCCATAAAAATCGGCACTGGCTCAACCTCCCCTACAACTGTAAGGACACTCTTAATGGCATCCATTTCCAGCTTATCTACACCTGCATGTTTACAAAACTGTAGTTAGTAATAGTGACAATAGCAATCCTGTTTCTGACCTGGTATGATGAAAACAAACCTTCGAGTTTCGCCACTGCAGTGAGTATTTCATTCCGATTTCTCCTGCCACTGTCGATTATTTTCAGTTGAGTTCTCTGCGGCACCATACACCACAGAATTTAGAATCGGTAAAAAACTAGAAAATGATCAAATATTTCTAAGACGAAATATATGTAAAAGCCGAAAGGGAAAACGAAGTTGACCTTTTTTGCCATGTCTGTCTAGAGGAACCAGCTGATATATTTCCTTGACATATGAAGCCACACTTTATAGTTTATATGAACCGACTCGAGATCAGTGAGTATACCATCTTTAATTCTGACATTGTCAAAGTTGTTAACTTGGAATAAAATAGTACAAGGAATTTAGGAGACTTTGACAGAGTAAATTCTTCATTGTTTTTTAGAAGCTAGTGTAATTGGTATTCTCAGCATATAACATTCTCATTCCTTTCTGAATGTGACATTTCCTTTATTTTGACACAGACGAATAAGACACTTGTTTTATTTCTAGTGAGGAAGAATATGACACTTTTGAGTTCTTTCTGAAATGATACTCTTGTTTTCTCAATCATTTGTTTATCTTTGATTGGGACGGAGAGAGTACAAATTAAGCTAGACAATTGATATGATGGTGAACTGTTAGAAAAAGCTTGGCTTTGCTAGTTTTCTTTATATTTATTGGGTAAACATATGGTATGACCGTATGATAATGAGTATGACAGAATCAAAGAAAACTGATTCTTTGAAGGTAGGAGAGATTTTGTACAATCCAACAAGTTGTCCTCTAAATTAGATTGGTCTCAGCAAAATATTTAGTTATCTGAACCGATCCAAGAAAGTTTTGGATCCGATTTCTATATCTGTAAAGTTCAGACGGTATCTGTAACTGACTGTAAAGTTCAGATATTGAAATGTCAAAGTTGAATGCAAAAAATTGAGAAGACTAATATGGGTCAACTTGACTTTTTAAAAGAGGTCAGTAGCTATTGGGATTACACGACCCGTTAGCAAAGGCAAGAATTAGTGTGCCGAATAGCCTAAGGTGGAGGGACTCGACTGTGTTACTGACGTAGGTTCAAATGCTGGCAACGTGTAACGCCTTCCAAGTACCAAGTCACGACTTTCGTACTTCCCGCAATAAGCGTTGCCTTACAAAATGCTTTGCAATCAACGACACTGCTCGTCTGCCCGTCTTAATCAATATATATATATAAAAGAGAGTTTTTTCGAGCGATTCTAGAGCGTCCACATCATCAAAAATCAATTAAGGAAAGTATCATAATTAATATTTTTGATGTAAAAAAATAAAGTGGAAGATATTTTAATTACCATAATATATATTTCCTAAATTATATTCAAGTGATATTTCCAATTTTTATATAAAAAACTTTTACATTTCATTTGGCAAAAACATGTCGGTAAAAAAATTATGC
>JAGPOY010005844.1:0-10723 GCA_018983105.1 Silene uniflora
TCAATTTTGGTTCTCATAATCGTAAAATTTTCCCCATTTTATTTGTATATTTGCATTCCCGTTTCAGCAACTCTTTTACAGAATCGTCTTATAACATTGCACTGACTCACTTGAAAAAAAGCCCGACTACTTATTGGATCTAAATATCTTATTATGTGCCGAAAATTTATAGCCTAAGATTCAACTAACATATATCCCTCCCGACCCAAAACAAACTCTACCCATATTCCACAATACACTTTCCCCTTTGTCCCTCACTGATGTCATTCATCCCCTGCTAAAAAAACTCTCAGAATTTACATATCACCCTCATCACCTCATAACTCTTATCCGTGTCTTCTTTTATGATTTGTGTTTCAATCAAAATGCAGTTGATTGCGGTATATGATCGATCCAAACCGTGTTTGTGTTATGTAAATTAAATGCATATCATGGTATTTTGTTTTCTTCTTCTTCATAATCGAAGATTCTTTTTTTTTTTTAAATAAATTTTTTTTTTCTCTAATGTTTCTTCTTCTTCTTCTTCTTCTTCTTCTTCTTTGCAATTATTATGGCTTTTTTTTATGTTTCATATGGCATATTATTTATTTGTCTTTAATTTTGGTGTCATTCAATCAAATTTTGCTATATGTATTTAAAATTTGGGTTTATATTGCATCATTAATCTTTTATGAAATTATTTGTTTGAATATATCAGATAATTTTGTTTTTTGATATTTTTGTCACTATCTCTCCTATTTTGTTACATATTCTTAAAATGTGGGTTTATTTTGTATTATTGATCAAAATCTTTTATCTTTTGTGAATTTTATTTGTTTCAATGGTTGATGATGATGATTATTGTTCGTCTTTTTTTTTTTTATCAAAATCATCAGTATCTTAGATCTGATAATTAATTTTGCCTATCAATATATGTACTTTTTTTTTATGGCCAGTGGAATTAGTAGCAAATGTTTAATTGTTAACAAATTAGGTTTGTAATTTTTTGTATTAGAAATATTTATACAAACATATGTGTAAATTATGTATGGTTTTTGTTATGTGTGGTCTTTAATCTATTGTTATAAAAATGCTAAACAAATGATTTTATATAGTTTCTATTAAACTTGGTCACTTCAATTATGAGAGATGGTAATTAAATCATTAGAGAACATGGGTGGGGTCCATAAAAAGAAAAAAGAAAATTTAATTTTTTACTTTCCTAAAATGAAGGAACCAATTAGAAGCTTTTAAAGACTTCAACTTTTATAGTAAAGAGATTGCAGTGTAAACTCTCCAGATGCAACAAGATAAGAAATGGGGCTATAGGTTTTATATCCACGGCACCACTTTGTACCTAATTAGGGTTTGGGACTATTTTGGGTTCAAGGGTTTTGTGCTGTGAATACTATTCGAGTATTCGATTGCCACAATTGATTTTAGTACAACAAAACTCGAACGCTCATAGAGTGATAGAAGGAAGAGATGGCTCTAAATGGAAAGTGTGAATTATTGACCAAAACCAGGGAATAAGAGTTAATTTGTGAAGAGATGAGCCAAACTGAACTGAATGAAACTAAACTGAATTGAATAGAGCTAAACTGAACTGAAATGAGCTAAACTTACGTTCAACAGAACAGGGCCCAATAAGCACCAACTTTGTTCGCGCCTTGAGATCGACATCTTTTCCGCTCAATGGCTATTTTCAGCATATAAACTACATTTCTCCAACTAATAATTACACAAGTTGTAGTACGCAAATTTTGGTTATAGAATTCTAAAGGTATTGGAAATGCCAAAACCCTATCTGTCCCGGTCAATAATCCCCTGTTACTTTTGACACGAAGGCCGAGAAAAGAAAAATAGGTGATATTTGAAGCACGTGCACGAAACACATAATCCCATATGAAGGTGACCCATAGAAAGTTATCAAAAATACATATCGATAACTATTGAACGATAGACCTCAAAATGAAAAAAAGATAACTATTGAGTCATTTCCTAGTCAACTATTATCAAATTGGTTATGGATAATCGATAATTTGCAAATCAAACATTCGTGCCCAGTCAATTTGGGTTCGGGTTCGGTTATTTGGGTCGGGTGTTCGAGCCGGGTCAATTTTGCCCATTCTACTCTCAGTAGAGTTTCTCGTTAAGTACTCTATTTTTTAAGCAGGCAACATGGATGAAATCAGAAGTTTGGAATCATTGCAACATGATTTTAAGGATGTTAAAGCTTCAACATTCAACTTCTCCAACGAAAATAAGCTTGGACAAGGTGGTTTCGGAGAGGTGTACAAGGTAAGACCGTTACATTTTATTAGAATTGAGAGTCGGGAAAAATTATCAATTGTATTATTAGCATACACATTGTGTTCGTATTACATAAAACAGACATCTCTATTTATAGGTAAAGCATACACTATTATGAAAATAATTCCATCGATACTCCTACTTACACCACAGCTCTTTCCATATCACAAGTTTTTCCTAATCTTACTATACCACATATCTCGAGATACTCTCGAGATATCCTATTACATTTTATTTGTGAGATAACTAATCTCAAGGTGATGGTTGAGGACTTGAGGCAAATCAGTCGTCGAATATTCTAATACGGAATACGAATACGGCGAATACCATTTGAAGAATCATCCTACTCAAAAACTTATGATGGTCAAGTCTACTCAATAATTTAACAGTTAGTCTTGCTTATAACCGTTGTAAATTATAACGAAGGTTTGTATCCCCCTATCACCCCCAAAAAAGGTTTGTATATTAATCAAACAAGAATTTGTGATAATTTAATATCCTAATTCCTTTTACACATATAAGAATAATATAGCCCCATTGGAAAATAAAATAAAGGTGAAAAAGTTCGGAAAAAATATCGATCTTCCATAGCGTACGGGTATGAGCTAATGCTCGGCAAGAATACTCCGACATTTTCGTTCACAAAAGGTTCAGATGATGGTTATGGTTTACGATAATGCCGTACATTGTTATGTCTTGATAGGGAAAGCTTCGAAATGGAGACGAAATAGCTGTAAAAAGGCTCTTAAGAAACTCGCATCAGGGAGTCATAGAGTTCAAGAATGAAGTTCTTTTACTTGCAAAACTCCAACACAAAAACTTGGTTAAATTACTCGGTTTCTCCTTATCGAAAGATGAAAAACTTCTGATCTATGAGTTCCTTTCAAATTCAAGCCTCGACCGCTTCTTGTTTGGTAAATGATTTACTCACACCTTATATATGAAAATTTTGATGTATTTTCAAACAAGAGAAACTATTATAATTATTGGATGGACAAATTAATTGTAGACCCAGTAAAGCGAGCGTCTTTGGATTGGGAACGAAGATTTGGAATTATAAACGGAATTTCAAGAGGGCTATTATACCTTCATGAGGACTCTCGTCTAAAGATTATACATCGAGATCTGAAAGCGAGTAATATACTATTAGATGAAGCAATGAACGCCAAGATTGCTGACTTTGGCCTTGCGAGGCTTTTTGATTCCGATCAAACCCAGGCTAACACCTTGAGAATTGCAGGAACATAGTGAGCACTCCACATTCTTTATTACTTGTTACTCGCGCTCATTCACTGGACTCCATAACATTTGTTGGATAGAAGTGCACTTTATTTTATTCAAATGCTATGAATCCAGTGAATGGTAGGGAGTACAAGCTTATTTAAGTTCGGTGTTGGTCAATATGGCCATTTTTCAAATTGATCGAGCTTTTAGTTTTTACGAAGAAAACTGATTTCTTATCCTCTCCTATTGGATGCTTACTTACTGACTATGACTGCTGGAACTACAGCGGCTATATGGCTCCAGAGTATGCAATGACAGGTCACTTCTCAGTAAAGTCGGATGTTTACAGCCTCGGAGTCATAATACTCGAGATGGTGACCGGTCAAAGAAACAATTTATTTCATCGAGAACCACAAGAAGGATTATTACACCGTGTAAGTATCACATAAACGTATCTAATACAACACCCATATATGTGATATTAATAATACATGTCAAATACATGACATAGGCGTGGCGGCTTTGGAATGAGGACAAGCTTTCGGAACTGGTCGATCCACTGTTAGCTAACCTTTTTTTGGAAGAGGTGGAACAAGTGAAATTATGCATCCGAATTGGTCTTTTGTGCGTCCAAGAAGACACTGCCCATAGGCCGAGAATGACATCAATTGTCGCTGCACTTAATGGACAATCTATTACCCTCCCATCGCCAAATGCACCACGCAATTTTGCTGCAAATGCCAGCAACGATGATTCTGTATCACGAAATGAAATTCGACGGAGGATCTACGATCAAAGTAATAATGCATATAGTGGAACAACAGATATTACGGAACTAATTCCCAGATGATGCATGATTATTGTCCGAAGGTTATGATTATGAATTTATGATTTTATATACTGCTTTTGATTATTCAAATTGCCAGAAGTATTGTGAATGAGAATATTCATATACTCCGTATTATTGTGAGTAAGGCGCATGACCCTTACAATATAGGGGGAAAGGGGAGTCGAACCCTTAATCTATTGTCACGATAATTCAATCTTAACCATGAAGTTTTTATTGTCTTTTTCTCTATCTTCTCACCTTTTTACAATTTAATAAACAAACTAGTGTGTTGCACGTGCGTTGCACGGATTCTAAAATAATTAACTTAAAATGTATGATGTGTATGGTCGTTTTAGCCTTTATTTTGTACATGGGACTGCAGAACACTTAGATAACCCTTCTTTTTCCTTTATATGGTAGTTTGAGAGATTTTGGTGAAAACAAATAAAACAAAAAGAACAATCCATTTATTTTTTAATTCATTTAATATTTCATGTGTTACATATAATATGTACATGACTTCTCTCTTTAGATCTTTGTATCTAAATTAAATAAGATAAATGACTAATATAAATGCGGTACACTTTTATGCCTCTTTGATCCCTATTTTGGACCTCTTTTCCCCACCTCAACAATGTAACTGATGTCCTTTGTTAGTTTGTTATTGTCAATGGCTCTTGGAATATTCTTGTTACTCATTTTCTAACCCCATTGTGACTGTAATATTAGGTATCGGTGCTCCTTTACAAATTTCTCCTTAGGCCTCTCTCGTCCTAAAGAGTAATCTTACCCTCACTGTTTGACATGGCAAAACAGACCCTATCCGAATAATTCGGACTAAATTGACCTAACCCTATTTAACCCAATCAGAATGTTTATTATCTCAAATTGAGCTATATCCTCAAATAACTTTAAAACAACCTACCCGGAGATGACCCAAATATGAAATGACCTGACCTGGCTCGAATTATTGCAAACCCGAACATAAATTAACCTAACCCGAATCCGACCCCATTGTAGTAATGGAAAATTTAGATAGAAGGGAAAAGCAAGTGAAACACTTTTATATGTGTATAATCACAATCCATTTATACCTTATATCTATATATATTCCCCATTTTAATATTAAGTTATTTATTTTCGATGCTGAACCTAGGAATTGAATTAAACGAGGGCAAAAATTTTCAACGGGGGCGAAAGGGTAATATTATAAAGTGAGCTCTAAAAATTTCGAAATTTCCAAACTTTGGGATGAACATTTTGTGAAATTGCCTTCGATACTATCGTAGAAGATTGTTTTTATCTATTAGTACTCGACTACTCGCCATCTGAGATGAAAATGACATTAAATTCGTTTTAATCTTTTGATGTTTGAAATATGTTCCTAACAATTTTAATTTTATTGCACGATTTACTTTTGTAAAGTTATATATACGAAGTTCACATGAATTTTAATTTTAATATGACATTTTTATATTCATAAGCTTTTTTTTAGAATATGCACCTAAATACTCGGTGAAATTACTATAATATATTGAAATATTACTATTACATCTGAGCCTTTACAAACTTATTACAAAAATTATATGCCAAATATGTCGTTGTTAAAGACCTCCTTATAACTCGACCTATGACCCGTATAACTCCACTTTTATTTATTCTCTTCACCTAATTATACTATCCCATTTTTATTTTTATTTTGAAAATAAATTATCTCAATTTTTTAAATAATCCTAAACTGATTGGTTACTTTCCTAAATATATACTCCATCGTAAATAAATTATTAATTAAGATATTATATATTGCGTCTATGTAAGTACGTCCCTTGTATTAGTTATTTTTTTATTTTTTTTTTCAATTCATTCAAAACTAAATGTTGAATTTCCTAAATATATATATTCCATAGGAAAAAAAAATTTATAGATACCAAATACCGTTTATTTAAGTAAACCTCTGCCATTTATTGTTATCGTTAAACTATAGTTTTTGACATTTTTTGTCATCCAAATTAATTTTAATAGGTAGTACTATCAAAGGAGATTGCTCGAGCTATCAGCACTTAACACTCAAGATGAAAATGATATTAAATTTATTTTAATCTTGTCATGTTTGAAATATGTTCAGAGCAATTTTAATTTTATTGCACGACTTACTTTATTTTGTAAAGTTATATATACAAAATTAACTTGATCTGAATTTATAATTTTAATATGACGTTTTCATATTCATAAGTTTTTTTTAGAATATGCAACTAAACTTGGTCAAAATTACAATAATATTGCTAATTTTATTACATGAGCCTTACTTATTGTAAAAAATATATGTCAAATATGTCGTTGTTAATACCTTCTAACATTATTTGTGACCAGTAACACCCACTCTTAATTAGTCCATTCACCTTAATTACATTATCACAATTTTTTGAAATACATTATCTCATTTTTTTAATTAATCCTAAACTAATTGTTGACTTTTCTAAATATATATACTCCATAGTAAATAAAATGTTAAGATATTATATTACGTCTATGTAAGTACGTACTCCCGTTGTCTAATTTTTTTATTCAGTTTATTCAAATCTAATTGTTGATTTTCCAAAATATATTACTCCATAGTAAAATAAAAAAAAAAAAAAAGTTTATAGATACCAAATAACGTTTATTTAAGTTAACCCCCACCACTTTTTGTCATCGTTAAACGATAGTTCTTAACATTTATCGTCACGTTTATACATGTTGTAATCTTATAATTTGTCTACTTGTCTTTTCTCTTGTGTCATTCTAATAGGAAAATTGTAAATAATATTTTAATCTTCTAATTCTAATAGAAAATTTGTAAATAATTAATTATTTCCTAATCTTAATAGAAAAATCATAAGCAATTAATTTTAATTTTCTAATTCTAATAGAAAATTTGTAAATAATTAATTATTTCTTAATCTTAATAGAAAAATCATAAACAATTAATTTTAATTTTCTAATTCTAATAGGAAAATTAGAATTAATTAATTATCTTGTAATTCTAATAGGAAAATTGTAACTAATTTAATAATTGTATTAAGTGTTTTAAAAAAGTTGGAGACTACCACGTCGCTCGAAAAAAGCCTCAAATATATATATACTAGAATTAATGCCCGGGCGATGCCCGGGCCACTTGTAATATTCTGTCTCTTAGTTTGAACCACCGTTAAAACTTAAACATTAAATTATAAAATAACCAATACAATTGTCAACACCCATCTACAAAGGCTACAAAGGCCCTACACTTTTGGGCTGAATGGAGTTGAACTGAATTAAGCTAAAGTGAATTGAACTGAATTGAATTGAAATTTACGGAGATGAATATAGCTTAAATAAGCCGAGCTTAACTGAACTGATCTAACTGAACTGAAATAAGCGAAGTTCAGTTCAATTCAGACAATTTCAGTCCAAAAAAACAGGGCCTTACTTCATGTAGTCTTCCTCAAAAAATTAGTAGTACAATACGAAGTATATAATCACAAATTTTTCATAAAGTCTATATTTCATGTAGGTCTCCTCGAAAATTAGTAGTACAATACGAAGTATATAATCACAAATTTTCCTATGACATTATTTAGATATTTACCACTTGAATGAGACGTGACGGCCGTATAACATTAGCCAAGTAAATCATCATGTTTGATAGATTTTTTATTAAGTTGATAGGAAAAAAGACAATGATAAAAATATTTATAAAAGCTTTTATAATTGATATCTTTACAATATGCGGCCATTGCCTAGTGCCATGTGCAAAAACGTTATTCAGAATATTGTTTTATAGTCTCCCGCAAAGCATTCAAGCTATAGTACGTAGAAATCAATAAGTTAGAGGTTAATAGCGCATGAACTTTGTATGCAATTTAACATCATATAGAACTTCGTATACAGGGTGCTTAAGTGCTACTCCGTAATGGTTATACTCTTTAGAGGTTAATAGTGCATGAACTTAGTATACATGGTGCTTAATTATTTGTTATTCGATATGATGTCAATATTTTAGAGGTTAATAGCGCATGAACACAACCTGACTCAAGCTCAAAATACACCGACTTATTGTCGAGAATATGGGATCGGTTAACTATTTTTTATAATATGTATGGATAACTAATTAGATAATTTGGAAAAGAACTTGAAAACCATTGCATTGTGTCAAACTTGTAATTCTCTGCTATGAGTTAAAATTTCTCGAGGTTAGAAAGCTATGCACAAGTTAAAACATTTCCAATATCAACAACTCTTAAAATTAACTCAAAACTCCCTAAAGTTTATTAAATTATTTCTAACAATCTGGAATATGATATCGAGATGAAGCCTCAATATCTAGTGATTAAGACGGGTTATTGTGGATAGCAGGTCCCAGGTTTGAATCTCCCCTCCCATCTAGTGTAATGCAACCAAAAATGCAATTCGTTAGACAAAAATAATATATTTTAAGAAAACATGCATAACCTTCATAGAGAATAATAAGATTCAACGATTATTTAAATAAAAACAAATGCAAAAAAACTCCATAAAATCCCATGATATATTATTAATACAAAATATATGCATAATATATAGAGAGAATGATCACAAATAATTCTTATTGCGTATAGATGATCATGTACCATAAGATATGAGCTTTGTGGAACCCCCGAGTTCATTCACCTGGAAAAGCGACGAAAAAGAATAAGCGTCAATTATATTAATATGAATATTAATTATCACAGAGATAAATACATAGATATATAGATCCTTTAAGCCAAACAAAAACAAAAAAAATCAACGCTATGAAAATTATATATATCTATGGCCTTTTGGTAAAAATTAGATTAGATATTTGAGTTGAGAATATCAGAAAATTTCGTATTTATATACATGGACTTGATCTTTACATTGAGATAGAATTCTTACGTAAGATATAATTGTTCTAGGTAGTCAGGTGGTACTAATCTAAAACTTCTAATAAGTCCTAACATGGCTTAATTTTAATTTTAATTCTTAGTAGTAGGTAGATAGATGGTAACAAATTTTATCTTTTCTTATCTTTATTTGAAACCTCTTATTATATTATTCGACCAATTACATCGCTCGAAAAAAACTTCTTTTAATAATATAGATAGATAGATGTTGATTATTTTTACCACCCTACTAATGAATAGCAAGATCAATAAATATGATCTTAATATTTTATATTGAGATAAATCGAAAAGGATGATATTGTAATTTACAATTGAGTCTATTTTTTAAGTAGTTATATGTATATGATGGGTGTAATGGTTGAATATTAACTTCGGCTCATTCAATTAATTATTTTCTACGAAATACTCCATATGATGAATCGGTCCAGTTTCTCTCCATTATTCTCTTCTCTTCATTACCATTTATGATCCAACGGTCAAGTGTTTTGATGAGCTCGAGAGAGTATAATAATTTTATAATAATGTATTAGGAGTAATTGATACCCATTACTTTTGAGGTAATGGAGAGAATCCTCACTCATGGATATACTCCTCGTCTCCTCACTCATGGATGTACTCTTATTCATAGCCATCTCTTTTAACCATAAAACTTACATACATGGCCGCCAAATCAAAAGAATTGTTTTAATAGCTCATGAGTACGAAATCCTCTCCCAAAGTGACCTCTCTTTTTCCATCCTCTAATTTTGATCTTTTATAATTTACACTGTACAACTATTACATATAGATATAGACGGATAGATATGTTGCAATATACTCCGTACTTTGTAGATGTAAAACCATGATGTCGTATGCCGCAACAATTATTTGCAGATTTGCTCCATGCATTAAACAAACACGCTATACACTCGCTTAATATTATACCTGAAATTCCGAACCAAATTGCACAGTTAGTAATGCTAAGAAACCCTATATAGCATAAATATTAATAACCGAACATATTTAAGCATAGAAATTAATTAATCGTACATATTATACACATCGATCATATACAAATACGGAGTAGTAAATAGTAAATCTAACGTATGAAAAAAGAAAGCCAAAACAAAAAAGCGTCGAGAAAAATAGGATGAGATTGACTCATTAGAAATTGTATATTTATAGGTCAAGCTAAACACTTGGTTTGAACTCGTAAAAAATTCCAATACTAATAGAATTCTATTGATTTGCAATTACCCTCTTATTAGAATTTGATTAATACACATATTCCATTAATTGTTGTATTCACGTAGTATATACATCTACATCTACATGGAAGTAACAACAACACAATCTCTTTACCCATTCATGTTTGTATATGAATAGAACTAATACCTTACGTGAGTTTTTGGTAGAATGAAAGTCTAATATTTTATTCGATCAATGTATCACTCCTTGCACAATCTCGTTAGGTTTT
>JAGPOY010005845.1:3003-13725 GCA_018983105.1 Silene uniflora
GGGAGACAAAAACAAGAGGTGAATCAGTGAATTTAAGTGGGAAAGAGTACGTCATCTAATATTCTAAAGTCGTCATCACTCTATCTTTCAACGCTATTCTGAAGCTGTGCTTAGAATCTCAGTAGCAGCTTTTCACTAACTACCAAACTTCTGATTAACGCTTACTTCCATGCATTTCAATCGGATTGTGACACTAATTTAAATTCCTAGATTCCTATATTTAGGTTCTTTAGGCGTTACTTATGAGACTACGTACGTACCCTATATTGGTTGAATACTACGGAGTAGAATGGTAGTCTCTCACTGTGTGTGATTAGAGAAGGAAAGGGGCACGTTGGCGGTTGAGCTAGCGTTACCGGTACGGTTTATGGTCCATTTTATCACGATACAATATTGGCCCGATTCTGTTTAACATAGCACGTCATAGGCCATGGGTTATGGCTGAGTCGAAAAGAAGAAGTGAAGTAACATTATGTCTAATCCAGGCATGTCATGCCTAGAGGTGGCAATCAATCACTCGGAACGGTTATGGGTCGGGTTAAAGCGGGTTGGGTTATATTAGGTTTGGGCTATGTCAGGTCAGTGACGGGTTCGGGCGGTTACAATTCGTGTCGGGGCCATCTTCGGATCGGGTCACCAGCGGATGTCAAATTGGACCGGGTCATTGGCGGGTCAGTACCGGGTTAGGTTATCGGCATATATTTATCTTATATATTTAGTTTTTGTTGGGTAATTTAATACTTCGTATTTAAACAATTTGTGTAGTGTGTAATAATTACAGTTTTAACTTTTAAGTGAATACAATTAAGATGAATGTCAGTTTGGTTATATTTAAAGAAAATTGTTAATTACAACCTTATAAAAACGACTTTTTAAAAATTACAGCCTTATATTTTTCTTTTTGAAAATTGCAGCCATAAAATCACTTTTCTTTAATAAATTGCACCACAATGACGATTCCGGTGAATTTTGTCAAAAAGTGACCTATATGCCCTTACCTATTTGTTGCATACTTGCTCTTTTCACTTCTCTCATTTAACCTCAAACCCTCTCATCTTCCTCACCCTTATTCTCTAAAATTTCCCCAAATCTTTCCCTAATTTCTACTCTACAATCTTGGCCTCGTTATCAGCATACAACTCGATTATCAACATATTGTCCCCCAATTTCTTGTTTTTTAATTGATTGAATCGAATTTTAGGGCTAATGTATCTAAAATTAGTTTGGGGAAAATTGATGATGAACCCTAATTACTTCCAATTTGGGGAAAATTGGTGATGAAGAACACTAACTAGTTTTAAGAGAAAATGGAAATAATAGAATTATAATTCAATTAAATTGATTAGGATAAAATTTGAATAAAAGGGGTGAATTATATTAGGTTATATGGTTGAAAAAAATGGAGAATTAAAGAGAAGATAGAGTTGTGATATCTGATTTTGGGGTGAACATAAGAGGTTATGAGGTTGAAGGTAAGGGTATTTTAGTCTTCAAAAATGAACTTAAGTCACAAAAATTTAAATTGGCATCAATTTTTCGTCGGTGTTAATGTTTTGATTGTAATTCATGATTAGAAGTAATATTATGGCTGTAGTTTCAAAAAAAAAAATTTAAAAGGCTGTAAGTTTCAAAAAGTGATTTTTATAAAACTACAATCAACAAATTTCTTTTTTATTTACACTATTATCAAGCTTTTATTTAGGGTCATCCATAGGTTTGAGTCAATATTTGGGTGGAAAAATAAAGATGTTATCGGTTATCTGGTTAGCCTCGGGTCTGGTTCGGTTTCGCTTCACCCAATTTTGGTTCTATCAGGTCGAGTTTCGGACGGGTCGGGTAAGCTTTTTGTCAGGTCTAGTCATGTACCACAGTCCCTCCTTGACACGACACGCTTAGACACATCTCAAAATACAAATTAAAGAAATAAGGCTTAAGTAGAGGAATTGCTTGGACACGACATGGTACGACACACTGTGGGTCGTGCATGTTTGGCCGCCATTTCATTTCACCGGCATGCCATGAATCCCACCTTTCCGTGTCTGGGTTGTACCATTTTCTCGCATGGTGGACCAACATTAGAGTTGTTCATGGATGTGGTGACCCATTAGACATGCCTTGTCCACCCATGAACTCGCGTAAAATTAAACCCGCTAACCCGCATGTCCGTGGGCCAAAAAATCATGTTAGCCCGGCCCACGTTGAGCCCAGCTGCCCACCTTTGAACACGTATAGCCAGCATGTGGCACGGCCAACTTCCATCTCTGCGTATAGTATGATACCAAATGGTGGTGGTGATGAGCTTGATGTTGTATTTGAGACTTTTGTGGCGAGTAATTACACTTGCAACACATAAAAAAAAAATCTTATTAGTAAAAATTTGCAAAAAGGATCAAATGAAAATAGTAGATTAATTAGGAGTTGGTCATCCAACAAATCAAATATTATAATTATAGATTGAGTTAGTATGATAGTAATAATAGTGTCACATACGAAGTAAAGTAAATCGACCAGTGAAGTATATAAAGACTTTTAAACTTGAATAAAGTATATTCTTCCCAATTAAAAGTTTTAACCAAATACTCCTTTCATCTCAGTTAATAGTTTACACTCTGTTAATTTCTTTTATAAAATAAAGTAAATGTACACTATTCATTAAAGGGAGTATAAAATTACTTGTAATAAGCAGAATGGGCTAAGATGAGTGCTTGCAAAATCGTGTAACATGGGCAGGGAGAGATGTTAAGTAGAGTGTCTAGCTTTTAGGAGGCTATCGCACATGAAATAGAATGCAAATAATCATGCTAAAATGCCATTTTCACTAAGGACACAACGACTTTAAATTATGTTTGGACTTTTGATGTTCTACCTTTTACGAATCCACTAGCTACTGACTGACATTTGAGATCGGCCATCATCAGCATAGTGCATATAGTCGGCATATACTACAATTCCATGCAACTCGTTAAGTACTACGGGTTAAACAAAATGGGTCCGGCACGTACTCCGGCAACTCGCGTGCTCAAATTCAATCTGAATACAATCACATTCACAGTTCTAATAGTGATTTAAAATTCGTTTCATACAGGTTTGATTATTATGTTCAGTCAGGTAATTTAGCTTAAGAAGACTGTAATATACTCCGTACTTGAGTTGATCACTTTATGAGTTTATCTCTCAAACAGTTTGCTGATTAACCATATAACTTAAGTATTACTCCGTATATCTGCCATTATATTTCACTAGCATGCATATTATTAAAATACGAGTACTTGATTAGTTTCTTTTGCCTAATTTTCATAATATTTTATTTTATTGAATATAATGGTAAGCAAGACAGAATATCTGTCTTAAATTTTAAAACAGGTTAAATACTACCACATAATAGTGGCAATAAAAATACAAAAAAAATGGCATTTTCTCGGCAACATAACATGTAATTTGTTATGTAAACGGATAGTATCTATCTTAAATGAGAATTTGTGGATGATAATATAATATTTTTTTCAACACATCATTAGAGAAACAAAAAGTCTTGCTGAAGACGGATCGGATCTTGCAACGAGTAAAAGAAAAAGAATAGTGACCAAGGAAGGAGAATATGAGTATACAAGTAAGGAAATACTTAAATTTCTGAGGCCGGTCACGTGCGTCTCACGAAAGTAGGTGACTTTCACCCTTTGCTTGTCATTTCATCTGTTGACGAATTCACTCGAGGTTGCGCCATTTGCCAATATGGTTTTGCTGTCATCGCTTCATTTATAGCACCTTGAAAAACACCAAGCAATAAATCTCAAACGGATAGCGCTATTTAACACTCCATAGCTCAATGACGAAGCCAGGATTTTCCGTTAGATGGCGAAAAGTCCCAGCAAGGCGAATTGGTAATATCATATGGTAAACCTCGGAAAATTCGAAATTCCCAATATCCAGCGGGGCGAGCGCCCTTGCTAAGCCTCTCTAAATCCGCTACTGTATAATTACAATTTTACATTAATACAACGGTTTTATACGAATTTTGTGCAAATTAAAGAATTACTCTTTTTATTTGAGACAAGATTATATATTTGTTGAACATATTTGAATTGTACCTATTTAAATTCCATGTTTGAAATTGTCATGATTCATGAACGCAGAGGGTATCTAACAAGAATAAGTACGGAGTAGCAAATTTGTATGATGTAACATTGCAAAAGTCTTAAATATTTTCAACATAATTATTAGCTACTCGTTTCTAACGAATATATATGTGAATTATCTTGAATTTGCTCATTCATACGAGGAGGGTCTTAAATAAAAAGTCATAATAAGTCGAAGAGAAGCATTGGACGGCGTAATTGGGTCCAAGTATAAACAATTCACTGAGATAGGATGGAGTACTTAGGTCTTGTTCATTTGAACTAAATTTCAGCTCATTTTAGTTTAATTCAGCTCTATTCAGTTTAGTTCAGCTTCATTTAGTTCAGTTCAACTCTTCTCTTCACAAATTAACTCTTTACTTCAGTTCAGTTCAGTTTAGTTCAGTTCAGTTTCATTAAGTTCAATTCAATTCATTTCAGACGGTTTCAGTCCAAAAGAACATGGTTCCCAAACTGTTTGTGAAGTGTGAGGTGGTGCGAGTATTGGGCCGAAAGGATGGTGTATTCATGGACTTGCGAGCTAATGGACTCATTTTTAAATTTTAATCCGTCTAAAAACATCGAGGGCATGTACTACTAGTATCACCTTAATAGAGAAACAAATTAAAAAAATTTTTTACCATAATAACAAAGTAATTCTTTATTAATTTATAGGACGATTTTGTGAGTAATGTCATCTCGATAATACTCGGTTTTGGATCGGGTTAAATTGGTTCGATTTAATATGGGTTGAAAAAAATTTCGAGTTCAATCAGATTCATTTCGGTTAGCAATTTTAATCAGTTTGTACTATTTCGAGTTGGCTACGATTCATGTCGGGTTTATTCGGTTTATTTGAGTTTCGGGTCATCGTTTCTTGAGTTGAGAGTATAAAAATTAGCTTAAATGAACCATATACTTTTCAATTTGAATGTAATAATGTATAATATTATTTTTAAATAAATAATCAGTGAAAAACACACCTAAATTTGAGTTTATTTATGAGAAAATAAATACTTTTCATTCAGGTTAATTGGTTCAGTCCTTATCCGTTCAAATATATTCAGATTCAGATATTTTGTTACTATGGAGTTCGCTTCAGTTTCAATTCGGTTCAAATTGATTCAGGTTTCGGGTACTATTTAGGTTACTCATATCGGCTGTTCGATTCGTTAACAATTCAGATATTTTCAATCGGTTTTTCAGATTCGGTTTTATTTTACCATGTCTACTAAACCAATGATTAGAATTTAGAAGCATGAGAAGCCGGTTAACTAAAGCCTACAATGTCCATGGGCCTTCCGACAAGAAATTGTCAATAGTCCATATATTACGTCCTTAGAACAGAGCATGGGCCGGTACCAAATCCAACTTTTTAGCCTCTAAAACATATCTACTTCATAACTTGTTATCGTTTGGTTTAAGCCCAACAACCAAAATCCAAGCCACATTAAAAGCTAGATTTTTGGTATTCATAACTTGTTATTAGACCTGTCAAACGGGTCAAACGGGCGGGTTACAGGTCGGGTAGATACGGGTTCGGGTAAAATACGGGTCGGGTTTATTTCGGGTCGGGTAAAATACGGGTTACGGGTCGGGTTAGGGTTTAAAAACGGGTCAATTAACGCGATTTTTCATAAATTTTAAAAAAATTTAATACATAATTTTTAGCATTAATCGATATTTTAATTTCTAAAAAAATATTTAATACTTAATTTATAGTATAAAAATTTTTTAAAAACATAATTTTTTAATATAATCGAAATTTTAATAGAAAATATTTAGAAAAATAATACATTAACGAGATTTTTCACGAAATTTCACTTTTGAAAGAGTTAACATGATGTCACTATTTCATTATAAATTTACAAGTGCACATTCCACAACACTTGACAACATTTGTTAGCATTCTAATTCTCATCCTAGTTAAAGATTGCCATAGCAAGAATCTATAAGCAAGAACAACGGAACAAGCCATTGTTCATTCAAAATACATAGAAAATTGGTGGCAGAACATTTAGAGCTCAATCAAACATTTCCATGTTTTCATCATCCATCACAAATTTACATCAAGTCATTAAGTCATAAACTTATAATATCCTAATACGTTTTACGTGTCTTCTTGTGGACGTAAATTACCACATACCCACAACTCCACAAGGCACAAACCAGAAAGAGACACGTCAAAAGATAGCAAAATATTCAACCAGCTAGTCTAGTTATTACATAAATTAGCTAATTAAACACAATCATCAGCAGCTTCACTAATTCACAACAGAATTTCCATCTATGATAAAAGATCATCCTCCTCTACACCCTCGTCATCTTCATTATCATCAGCAGCATCCACAGCGGCAGTAGCATTCTCTTCACTAATTCGCATTGCAGAAAACTGATACTCGAATCCATCAAGCACTTGATTATCATTAGTTGCTGGAAAATAAGAAATATGTAAGTAAAGGATAAGGGAAATTCACATTAGCAATCTTTCTCAACAAGAAAATTGAAATCCAAAAGGGTACAAGTATTTACGCACCTTGTTCGACATCAAACCCATATAACCAAGTACGAGTAGTGAGCAAAGCATCAGAGGTTTCAGGCTTGAGCGAAGCTCTCCATTTGGTGATTACCCTACTTCCCATGCTAAAAGCAGATTCTGAGGCGACGGTAGTGATAGGAATTGCCAAAATATCTCTAGCCATATTGGCAACAGTAGAAAACCGTTTCCCGTTATCTTTCCACCATGAGAGAATGTCAATATCTAAAGTATGGTTCACTCGAGATTCGTCTAGGTACATGTCCAGCTGTGTGCTAGACACTTGACTAGCATCATTGGCAAAAGCAGCAAACCCCTAAAAAAATATTTCACATACAGTATTAAATTGGGGAAAGCAGCATGTTAGCAAAAAGTCATTATATTATCAAGCAGAAACTATGGCAAATGTGTATAGTGCCGACTTAACTCGAGATAAGGGAGTGACATGTGAATAGCTCTTGGACTAAACTAGGAACTATTGCTTAGTAAAACCTAATTTGCCCACAATGAGGTAGTAGACTATGACTCAATAATGGCCTCTTGATTAAAGCAAAGTAAATCAGTTTCGTAGTTGGCTTGCGCAAAAGATTACTAACACAGTAACAGAGTAACTTCCATTGATAGCTTTGCTATCACATTATCACAGCACATTAAAGCACAATAATGGCCTACTCAATTTTCATAGCACATTATATCACATTATCACATCATATCAAAATTGATAAACTAAATTGTAACCGAATAACAGCTGCAACATCATCCACTCCCTTTATTCCAGCACCACATTACAACACCGACATACTAATTATACCTCTCCTATTACTGACTGAGTATATACTTAACTGACTCGAAACTTAGATGCTCCAAGATACATTCATAACTTCCAAGATGAAATCTGAAAACTAAACTCAAGTTTTGGCATTTTCATAATTTATAGGAAATCGATTGAGCGAGTCTGCCCTTCAGAAGACACCATCTAATCTAAGCTACTGAATATTTGGCAGTGAGCTATCTGAACTTCTGTCAACTTCACAACAGACGCATCAAAATTGATAAACTAACGCAACTTCACACTCAATCAAAATTGATAAACTAATGCAACATCACAAATCACACTCAATCAAAATTGATTAAGGTAACATTTTTCATGTTTAGCGACTAAAACACAAGCCAAGTAGTCAATTTAGATGAAAACGATCATCGAAAAAACGAAGACATAGTTTAATAGTTACATTACTTACATACACGGACGAATCTGGCAAAGAGGATGAAAGAATAGTAGAAGAATTGATGAGCAGATGAAAGAGAAAGTTGTGAAAAGGGAGGCTGCGATTTTGAAATTAGGGTTTCCTCTCTATGTGAAAAAAGATGTTAAAGGCAGTATTTCTTTTTTTAACCCAACGGGTTACCCGTTACCTAACCCGACCCGACCCGTTTTTCTCGGGTTATTTACGGGTCGGGTTAATTTCGGGTTCGGGTTTAAAATAGCGGGTAATTTACGGGTTTTTTACGGGTCGGGTTTCGGTCGGTTAACGGGTCGGGTTGAGTTTTGACAGGTCTACTTGTTATCGTTTATTGAAATTCTGCCATTTACAAAATTATGACCATATATGGTAATCGGCGGATTAATTTCAACATATATAGAGCCAGATTATGAATGAAAGAATTTATAATAAGTTTTGATTCACATATTTTTGACAGAATTAGTTTAAGTGTTTTGTAATTTAGCAGATTAAGATTAACACATTGTTAGTTTACTTGAGAACGTCATCTCATTTTTCTCGAGTTTACACGAGTTTACAACGTATATTACTTCGTATGATTTGCTGCGTATTCTCCTACCTTCTGGGTATTCCCACACATATTTTAAAGGGAAAAATAAAGTTGAAAGTCTTGCATTAGTATTCTTCGAACTTCCTAAACAATTTCTTACGTTGGTGCTCCTTTATTTAAATAATTCATAAATCATAGCGCATTACAGCGACATGGAACATACAATGGTCAAAGAGAAATGGATAAGCCTTTGAAATCATGTCCAATCAAACAATCAAACAATCAAACAATTAAATTGAATTCTCCATTCTATTGAAAAGCTTTAACCAATAATTACAACAAATCAAAAGTACTCTCACAATTAATGAATGGGTTACATCACATTAATAAAAAGAGAGAGTTTACCATTTAATAAGTTAGGACGCTCTTTTGTTAATTGGTTTATAGTTGAACTCTCTTAAATTTATGAAATAGATTTTCTCTTATCTATTTGGATGCGACCCAAAACCATTTTTACACAAATTTTCATTTGTGACGGCATTATTTTGTCACAAGCTTGTGACCTCTCACAAAACCAAGTGAGAATGACATGTGAGAGGTCACAAGGTTATGATAGTAAGATGGTCTGCGTCTCTTAAGGGCTCGTTTAGATTTAAGGAATTGGAGAGAAGAGGTCACAAATTCCCTCATAATTTTTGTTATCCAAACATCCACATCTCATTTGTCCTCCCCTCTTCTCCCCTCTCTCCACCTCCCCTCACTCCACCTCCCCTCCCTTTCCCACCATTCAATAAGTCTCCCTTGTGACGGGTATATCCGTCACAAACTTGTAACGGCTTAAGTATCACCCACATGGTAGATAAAACAAAAGTAAGAGTGTCTTGGTAATCACAAAAGGCTTGTCTTTATCTTCCCAAGTGGTATTATTTGACCCATCGCAAATAAGAATTTGTGCCCACCATTTTTGCTATCCAAACGGACCCTAAGGGTTGTATTACAAGTATCTTGTTTATTTTTCTTGCAAACGGATCATAAAAGTACTAAAATAAATGAGATTGGTTTTTCCTAACATGTGGATACTTGTTAAAAATATTCACCTTTAGGCTTTAGCTCGGTGGATACTTGTTAAAAATATCTTTAATATTTATTAAAATAAAAAATTTCTCATCCTAAATGCAATGTACTCCATTCTCCGTATGACATTAAGTTTAGCACAAATTCTCATTTGTAATTCTCATTTGTGACGGACACTATCCGTCACAATTGAGTGACGGATACCATATTCTCTCACAAAATACTCATTAAGGGTGAGTGAAGAAGCACATGGGGGGTGTCCACCTTGTCCCCTCTACCCATTTTCTCTCACAAAATATTCGTCGCAAGATTCGACCCGTCGCAAGCAAGACCTACTGGTTTAGATAGACAATGCACCTTACCAAGTACCAAAGTACGAAGTATTGTAATTTGTAAAGCATATATATACTCCGTATTAAGGAACCAACGTATCCAATCTGATCCATTTGATTCAGGAAAATAATTACAAAAATAGGCAAACACATCAATCACTTTGATAAGGACCAAAAACTGATACTTTGAATTTAGGCGATTTTTAATTACTTGAAGTACAATTTAAATGATGAGTACGAAGATCCACAAATTTGATTCGGCAGGGGATTAGGTCGAACCATAATTGAGGTTACCTTAGACCATCCCCAAGCAAGGTCAATTGGAGGTCATGACCTTGTTTGGGTCACCTTAATGACATGATTAAGAGACTAATTTGGTGACCTTGTGGTGACCTTGAGTTGGCAAGGGGCAATTGTTGCCCTTGAGTTGAGACAAGGTCAATTTGAGTGACCTTACATGTGTCACTTTGTTAGTGGTTTATTACAATATTTGAGTAAGAGAGAGGTTTTAGTGGGGTAGTGAATGTAATAATAAATGATTGGAAATATTGGAAAGTGGAAAAATGATTGGGTTGATGACCCAGGTCGCGACCTTCTGCTTGGGAGGGTAAAAGTGGGTCAAGATTAATAAGGTGTGATTAAGAGGAAAAATTTTGGTGACCCGATTAAGGTGACATTCTGCTTGGGGATGGTCTTATAATTAGGGACATTTTCCAATCTTGGAACCAAATATGATTCAACATACATGAACCCATGCATGCACCTGCTAAACATGTTTTTATATTGAGTATTTCAGTTTTGTAATCATTTTTTTGTATCGGCTTGATTGATAATCTACCTTATCTAGCTAGTCGCAACTCTATAATCGTAGTTATAAAGAGTTTATATATTA
>JAGPOY010005846.1:687-11407 GCA_018983105.1 Silene uniflora
TTTTAATGTATGTGAGGAGTATTTTATTGAACAGAGAAGAAAAAAAAAGAACGGAGGAAGTATGCAATAACCGTTTTTTCAAAAAAAAAATATATATTTGAAATATAGGCCGTAAGATTGATGCCTTGATCTTGGATAGAATTTGAACGTAACTTCGTCTCGATTAGTGACATTGTGACAATTTGGAGGATTGTTTTAGAAATGTTGTAACATTTGACTAGTATACGTAGTAGCTAGAAGCCTAGAATACTAGGCATGACCAGGTTAGTCGCATTTACCTTTGTCCATTTTATATGTACAGTTTACATACGTTGAATGATATTATCGGTACGGCGGACGGCGGTGCTTGGTTTTACTTATTCGTTTGTAATACGGGGTACAAAATAAGATTAAGTTTCTGCTAATATATTGTTGTGTAAAGGGATGGATAGAAATATAGAATGAGTATGAAAATTGAATATTACATTCGTCAAAGAGGCCGGGTTAGTGTCGATAAAAAAATTTTAAGATCAAAAGTTAATTATATTAGCCAAAATTCTCAAATGATTAATCCCAAAAAAATGTATGAAAATCAACCCGACCTAATTGAAGTCAGGCCAATGATGACTTGATGATGATTCAATTTGATGGATGACCCGCCAATGAATTAGTTTAATACGGAGTAATATCGTGAATAAGATTGAATTGACATTTTTCAACAACTTATACTAGTGTCTATAGCTCCCCGACTTACAGAAGTAAGGTTTGAATATTGTTTTAATTTAAAATAAGCTAAAATAAATGCACTCAATGTTGGGCTAGCAACCCAAGTCCCACATTGGAGAAGAAAAAGAATTCTACCTAGTTTATAAGAGAGACCCACCACCCATTAGTATGAGGCCTTTCGGGAGGAGTCCAAGAACAAAACCGTGCGGCCGGCTTGGCCCAAAGCGGACAATATCATACTAATGTGACGGAGTGGTGGAGGCGGCAGTCCCAACATGTGGTATCAGAGCCGATGGTTCGGCTGGGTCCAGTATGTGGTGGAGCCCAAGGTAGCGGACTGCCTTTGTCAATGTGGATGAGCGCCCTCGGTGTGACCTCACGATTGGAGATCTGTGGGTGCCTTGTGTCGAAAGTCTTCCTGATAATCTGATGATCAGGCGGCGGGTCCCGTTGGATGATAACGGCGGTGCAAGATGACAGATATTATCGTTGGAGGGGAGGACAATGATGTAGTCCTTGGTTTGAAGGGAGGATTGTTGGGGTAGCAACCCAAGTCCCACATTGGAGAAGAAAAGGAGTTCTACCTAGTTTATAAGAGAGACCCACCACCCATTAGTATGAGCCCTTTTGGGAGGAGCCCAAGAACAAAACCGTGACGGAGTGGTGGAGGCGGCAGTCCCAACACTCAAAAATCGCTTGTATATTAAATTATTATTATTCAGCCATACTTGAAAATGACTACCGGAGTTTTTACATGGAGATTACTCGGCTCGAAAATAATCTGGCATGTATCTAACCTGATTAAAACCCGTTATTGATCTAGGATAAACCGATTCGCTTTAGTCAGACTCGTAACTAACCCGAATAACTTGATTGCCAACTCTAGATGCATGGGGCACGGATGGCTTTTGGCATATCGTGTGTTTGCATGCACCACGTTTTATATATGTTTGGCATTTATTTAGGAAGCTATATTATTAGTGATATATAGATAATTAATCTCTCTTTCAGAAAATACATAAAAAATTTAATCAAAAATCTCAACAATTATTTTTCCCACATATAGCTTTTTCAAACAAATAAAATGGCGCAATTTATGCAAACTATTAAAAGAAGAAAAACATGTAGACGTGTATGACAACGTGCAAAAAACTCAAAGTTCTCGACCTTCAAGCAAATGGAGTACCACGTACTAGTTTGACCTTGTGAGTTGTGTTGGAACTCAAGACTGGAAAAATAAAAAAATATTGGTCAAACTGCGTGGTTTTGAAAATAATTTGTGAGCCAACTAGTCTTACTTAAAAGACGTTTAAAATGGGTCAAATATCATACGATATGGACATATTTGACCCGTCTTAATTGCCGTATTAGCACCTTCTAAGGGAAACATTTATTTGGATCATATCCATTTTCTTGTCTCACTCTTAACTTTTTTTTGTTTCAGAATTTTTTTAAGAGCGGTTTAACGTCAATAATTTGATAAGTTAGAAGAAACAATATTTGATTATTAGAGGAAATGAAAGGAAATCAAGAGAAAAAATAAAATGTAAAAGATCCATACTCGACATATTACTTTCCGCCTTGAGGCCTCTTTTTGTCACATATCACAACGTCACATGTCACTTTTTTATGGTAAAGGAGTAGTGATCACTTTCGACGAAAAACGACTTAGATTTCAATTACACGTTAGAAACTTCTTGTTAGTTTTTAATTACGGAGTAGTCTAATAAAACATGTTTTCTTTAGTCTAATCTAATAGTAATGCAATCATTCACAATTGTTGGTTGTTACACCTTTTGACCTTGAAAGGATTATATGGTAATATAAGCAGGTTTTTTTTTCCCCAAAGGAATCAATTTATCGTTTTTATATCGAAAAAGGTAGCAATGTATTCAACTTAAAGTAAAAGAGTAGTTGAGGTATTTTACTACATGCTTCTTTCGTGTTTTTAATATTAATATATGCAGGCAAAAAGCCGTTTGACACTTGATATAACAAAAAGGTCGTCGTTATATTCCTTCGTAGACGCAATGGTCGAGCCAGGATTTGAAGTCAGCGGGGGCGAACGGGCAGTACAATAAGGTAAACCTCGGAAAAATTAGAAAATTTTAACTAGGAATATCAAAATTTTCAAAAGCTAGCGGAATTGTGAGAACAGCGAAAAAGGTTTACATATTTGCTATCCAAACCAATCGGAAAAGAACCAGGAATCGTGAGAACAGAGAAAAACTTTATGAACTACAGAGTACAAGCGAGTTTCAAAACTTTTGACGGAAAATTACACAACCAAGGTTTTACAAGTCTGCAAGTAGTGAGAGTACTGTGGGAGCTTAACACAGAATAAGCCAGTGTTGGACATCTCGATAGTCATGTTTGGACACAAAGAACTCTACTTGAGGAGTGTCTTCACAATAGATTTCACATTGAGTTTCTTCAAGTCTGTATACGACTGTCCACATCCGACAAACATGACAGGTGCCCCTGATATGTAAACCATCGACAACGCTGCTCCTACCTGCAGATATTTCAGGAACCAATTAATGAATTAGCAAGCGTAGTAAGAAAACTCTCATTGCATCCAATACTGCCTCAGAACTCAGAAGGACTGTAAAATACAGTTCACAGTTCACGATCTTCAAAACTTATAGCTAAAGAGCAGTCGCATTTCCGAGTCATGACTATGATTTAATACCATATTCGCAAGGTGCTATCAAGTGCAAGTACCCAGACAAGCTCCAACATTACATAAAAAACCCATTAATCATATACTCCGTACTTAAAATGATGCATAATGATTTGGGTAAAATGTGAGACCATGTCATAGAAGTCTCAATGCCAGGAACGTGTACATTTGAAAACATAAACAGCGAAGAAATATATGAGACTGCTGCAGCAAAAGCCTACCTTATCATCAATAGTGTCAAACTTGGTGAGGAGGATCCCATCGATCAATCTTGGGAAAGGTGAGGGAGAAAGATCAGCAAGTTTCTGAAGAAATGAAATAGATTGATGGTTACCCAATAGAACTGATTAGGTCTTAAAAAGTGCCTACAGGGATGCTGACAGGGCACAAACCTGATTAAATTTTGAAAGTTGGTCCACGGCATCATTGCCAACAAGAGCTTCCCCGACGAAAAGGACAAGATCTGGAGCGTTGAGGTAAATGAGCTTTGAAAGCGCACGCATCAAAGGTTCATTATCCTGTAATCAGTTTTAGGAAGTAAGCTAAATGAACAGTATACGCGTCGATGCGTCGTTAAATCAGACGGTCCGAATTCACTTCAAAAGTAAAAGACAAACCCAAATGACCTGTATCAAATTTAAAAGCACATAGTAAAAAAAAAGTACAAAGTTAGAACAGATGATAAACCTGCATCCGGCCAGCTGTGTCGACAAGAACTACATCAGAACCATTGCGGGTGGCCTCTAGGATAGCTTCCTTTGCAACAATAGCTGGATCTTTTTCATAACCTTTCTCGAAAATAGGAATCTGTTCATGCCAAGTCAAAATTTTAGTTTCCTGGAATTTAATAGGTTGACAATCATTGCAACTTAAGCTAAATGTCTAACCTGTAGTCTTGATGCATGGGTTCGCAGCTGCTCAACAGCTCCAGACCGGAAAGTATCACAGGCAGCCATCATGACACTAACTTTGTGCTGCAGCAACCAGTATGCAACCTATAACAACAATTTGAGAATATGTTGTGACGTGAGTCCGAAAAATATCACAAAGATACCGTTCACGTTCACCTAATCTTCGCTCACCTTTGCCAAGTTGGTGGACTTTCCAACTCCATTGACACCCACAAACACAACCACGTATGGCTTCTCCTGTTCCTTGGCAGCATGAACATCCCTAAGGATGTCAATGGAACGTTTGGGAGTAAGGATGCGAACAAGGGCATCTTCCATGGCGGTCTGTCAAACAAAAACACAGATATTCATCATATACAACAGTGGACATATACAACAACATCAACAACAATATTACCCAATGCTCAATAGCTCCCGCCAATAGAGTCTTTGTCTCCGTTGGAAATATGGAAATAACAGTGGACATATAGCTTAAAAGAAAAAAATGGCGTAAATACCTGCACAGTTGACGATATCCTGGTAAATGAAGCCAGCTTTTTGCCTTCAAGGCTCGTTGAGACTGATTCACAGAGCTTCTCAGCAATCTCCTCAGCCTGCAAACACCACAGCAAGAGCCAGATGAAATAATATAGTCTCAGGTGATGAACTGTTGCCTTCACCGGTGAATTTAAAGGGTTCCAATAGTCTACAACTTAAAACCTTACTTTCACAAAACATTCCCTTTTGAATTCAAACAAGCTCTACAAACCAATATGGCTTAGTCTTGGTACTAGCTCAAACTAAAATGCAAAGAGAAATTCATGACAAATAGGTGATAATAATGACTAAAAGTGGTCAAAATGCACATAGGCTGAGTTTCACAAGAAAAATCAAGGCAAAATATCAAGAAATGCACCGTACCCACACAATCAAAGGTTAAGATAACCTAATACGGAATATTTTAGGACAAGGAACTTGTGTCTACAAATATACTTTTTTCAATTATACTTTAAAAAATAGGAATATTTCAAGTTTAGAAAATGTGTTTTTGCTTTTACGATGCATCCCCAGCTCCCCGCACCAGTATCCTCATTTTAGGACAAGGAACTTGTGTCTACAAATATTAGCCATGCCAGTCCGACACTTAGATATGAAACCGTGTCCAGCAGTCATGCCCAAGTGAGTAACAAAGACTATAATAACAAAATATATTTACCATTCTAGTAATCAGATATACCCCATGTAAAAACTATCACGTTCCATTCAACTAGCTCACCCAAAGTTACACTACCTTTAACAGACCTGACACTTGACTTGTTTGTCACCCTCAATAATGTCTAACATCTGTAGTCATTCTCAGGTTTAGAACAAGCTTTTAAGGTGTTTCATGACACGTTCAGAAACAATTTCACCATTACTAATCTGTTGCAACTTAAAACATTAACTGAACAGAAAAGGTAACACAATAAAATGCAAATGGACTCCATTGATAAATGATAATGCGTCATGAAAACTCAACTCCTCACCAGAATGCACATGATTACATGGAAAACAAATGCAAACACGAGGACATTCATATAATGAACAGCAAAATTATCACATAAACATACCACATTCTTGGTCATTAGCCTGTCCTTCAGGGCTTTCAGAGCTGGCTCAAGATCAGTCCTCTCCAGATTGGCCTTACCTACGAAGCTGAAATTATTTATGATTGGTCAGATAAAATAAAACAGAAATTTTGTAAAGGTTGAAAAACCCTGAAAATAGATACGCATTTATTGTGATAAACGGATCTCGGAATCTTTTTTTTTATTGTTAAATGGAATCCAACAATTGCAAAGGCTTTAACATTAGGTACTGTATCTCAAGATTCTGAGAAAGATTAAAAGGTAGCACTCCGTCTAACTTGCTTCAGAAAGAATCTTCTCTAGAGAAAAACAATCTCAGATTACGCATTCGTTGTCAAGGAAATAGCCTCAGCTACGCCTATATTTAATGTAGATTGAAAGATTACCAAAACAGTTATGACACCAATGTAATTTCTAGGAAGCAGGTGGCCAACAGCTTAAGTGAACAAATACAATTCCAAGCAATAAAATTTGAGAAACATACCTCCGAAACATAGAAGGAAGCCACCCTTTGGACTTTGTCTGCACCTTAGTGTCACTCCCAGCTTCCGCATCTTCTTCATCTTCACTGTCACTACTGAAGACCTCTTCTTTGTCCATCATACTCTCACCCTCTTCGACTGGCATAATGTTAACTTGTTTATCTCCGTTTTCAGCAACAGGATCTGTATAGTCCAGTTTAGCCGGTGCATTTGCTTCACCCCAAACTCTATTCTTCTTGGTAAACTTTTTATTGGGCTCAGCCTTGGAACCCTTAGTATCAGCAACAGTATCATTCTTCTTTACACCTTTAGACCGTAAAGTTTTCAGCTTATTTACATCAAAAGCTCCATTATCAGAGCCCAAATTCTCTTTTTGGTTTACACCACCCTTTGATTTCACATCCTTAACAAAGCTACCCCCATTTACATGACCATTTCCCAACACATTCCCTTTCCCTAAATCACCATCCCCACCATCGCTCTTCAAATCTCCGCCACCGTTTTTCTTACCATCCTGATTATACTTTGCCTTTTGAACCTGATCTTGCTTCTTACCAACATTTCTCGCTCCCAACTTAGACGATTTCTTAACTTCCTCAGCTCTAGCCTCAGCCTCCAACCTAAGCTGCCTATAAACATCGTCAAAGTCACTATAATCCATCCTACAAGGATCATAAACCGCCGAAAACTCACGCTTAACCATGGACAGTAAATCATCCACATAGAGCAGATGAAGAATCTTCTGATACACAGCCACAAACACAATGCCAAGCTCATTGTGAAATGTCCATTTAAGCGAGTAATTCGCTCCTGGAGCATCGTAATTAAACGATGCCAACCCAGACCGTTCCTCCAACAAACAGGACCTAATCAAAGTATCAATTGGTGATCCTTTAAGAGCATTTCCAAGCTCCTTACATGTCCAGAGAATCAACCCTCCTCTAGTAAATATCAGCAGCTGCTCTAACATTGTAATTTCTAACTTTCTATACACCTAAATCTATATAGATTTCCCTAATTCTATAAACCAATAAATCAATTAATCAACACACAGAACCTGCAAAGAAACACAAAATTAGGGAAGATAATTAAAAAAATATCAATAAACAATCAATACAAAACCTGCAATTAAACACGAAATTTTGGAAAATCATTTGAATAGATCAATAGACAATTGATACAAAACCTAATCGACGATCCTAGCAGTAATTGGAACACGTAAAGCAAATCAAAATAAATCAAAATGCGATCAATTAATCAATAAATCAACAAAACCCTAATTCTAACACAAAACCTGGAGATAAACCTAATCGATGATTGTAACAGTAATTTAAATGAAAATAAGAAGGAAAATCAAAGAATTTAAGAATGAATAAATTAAAATGCGATACGATGATCTTACCGAGAAGGTTGAGATGTTTGAACTTCGAAAAGAGGCGAAATTGCTGGCTGTGTGTTTATGGTAACGGTTTTATTATATTTGTCTGATTTTTACTCTGTAGTCAACTCCTACCAAGTAAGTTGCCGAGTAAAATTCCACTTTTGCAAACCGTGTTGTTCTCCAGGCTAAAAGCTCGTCAAAATTGTTGGTCGGACTTAAAACCCCGATACGAACCTGATATGAAGCAGACGGGTCTGAGTTAAATGAGCCGCTAAGCCCGCTACGGGTGAGGGTGTTAACGAGCCGAGCCTGAGTTTAGCCTTGCTCGGCTTGTGCTCAAGAACCAAACCTCGAGCTCGAGCTGATCTCGAGTTTCAAAAAAATGTGCTAGTTATAAAGCTTGCGAGCTTGAACCAAACTCGAGTCCAAATCGAGCATATATAAAATTGTTTATGTTTTTATTTTTTGTTCCGATATTTTCAATAATAAGGCTCGAAGGTTATATATAAAAATACTACATATGTGTGATATAAAGATATAATCCTGATAAAATCAATATCTATCTATCTATATTATTAAAGGAAGCTTTTTTTCGAGCGATCTGATTGGTTGAAGAATATAGTGAGAGGTTTCAAAATAAAGATAGGAAAAATAAAATCTGATACGAGAAGAACTACACTTCGATTCAAATTCTCTAATAATTTTGTAGTGTCCATGTGACATACTCCCTTCTATATAATTAATCAAAAGATGAAGATATACTTCGGAATTTGCAGCCTAATTGAAATAAAATAGTGTCATGGTATACATCATCTCCCCTGACCCCTATATATACTCCGTACATATTTGATTAATTGAGCCATTACCCTAATTTTTTTTTTCTAATGCATCATGTTAATTTTGCCACACACAGTATACTTTTATATGGCGATATTTGATTTTGTGCTTTAATGATTTTTCAGAGAACTGTGAGGGTAATTGGTTGGAATTGAAGCATTTTACTCCACATTGTATTGTATCGATGTTATATTGACGATTTTATTGACTTATTACTCTACTTACGTAGGTGCTATTATGCATGTGAAGAACTACCCGTCATTCATGATGATGATGATATACATAAGGCCGGGTGTTCTGCTAATTTGCTCAACTGTATGTTGGGACGACAAGTCCACTCAAATTCACAGGGGCGGCCCATACTACGAGCAGTTCGGCCCGCGGCACCGGGGCCCAACAGGGTTAAGGGCCTCATTTGGAAATCATATAGATATTTAAACATTCATTAAGCTTATGTATTGTTCCTTTGGTGTAGCGGTAGGGCTAGTGGGAGAATGATAATGTTTTCTGGAGGTCTAGGTTTCGAATCACATAGCTATGCTATTTTTACATCTTTTTTTTATTGGTCTGCCTTCCACTTCCTTTCTTCAATTAGCTACTTTAAATTCATTAATCATTTTGATTTCATTCTTTTTTTAATCTCTCTAATGTTTCTCATTTCTAAATTTTAACTATTGAGCGAGTCGGTCTCATACCGTTAGACGGCTATATTATATCATTTATAACTCATTTAATAAGTATTTTTTTATTGAATGGACTGTGTTATTCTATTATTTATTTGTGTCAACCAAAATATCTCTTCACCATTTAAAATCTTTTTAGAAAAAAATTATGTAAATGGACTATTGAAAAAAATGGAGGGAATATATGTACGAGAAATAGAGTAGTACACGTACGATTAAAGTTTATAATCATTAAATTTACCAAACTACTGTGAAATGAACCTAAGAACGCCATTGATAGAGAAGAAAGCTTCGAGCAAAACAGAGCAAAACCAAGCTAAATAAACGAGCTGTTTTTATTGATCATAAATGTTTGTTACAACTCTATAATTATAACTAAGGTATTTATATACATTCATATGTACAACAGATTCCAGCTGTCAAGAATGCCATGTCATCGATCCGTGTCAAAGTGTGCTAGTTTGTGTGCTTCTTTGGACTGTATTCTAGCTTGATCATCATGTTGATGCTGATCATTTCCACACTCCCCCTTCAAGCTAGAATTACTGAACAGCTGCAATCCTAATCTTTCTGCTAAGTATCTGTGTTGTTGCCCTCCTAAAGCCTTTGTCATGATATCTGCTAATTGCATACTTGATTTAACATGCTTAGGAGAAATCAACCCTTCTTATATCTTCTCCCTAACATAATGACAGTCTATGTCAAGATGTTTGGTTCTCTCATGAAAAACAGGATTCATGGAGATATGTTATGCAGCTTTATTGTCACAAAAGAGTGTAATAGGAGTAGGAACATGAACATTTAGGTCCTTTAATAACCTCTCCATCCAAACTATTTCACTTGCAGTGTAAGACATACACCTATATCCTGCCTCAGTACTGCTTTTGCTGACTGTCTTTTGTTTCTTTGTCTTCCAGGAAATTAGAGATTTTCCAAGTAAAACACAATAACCTGATAAAGACCTAGAGCTGAAGGCACAGGTGCCCCAGTCAGCATCAGAGAATGCAGAAAGCTGCATATCAGATTCTGCAGGATAGAATAATCCCACATTTGCAGAATGCTTGAGATACTTTACCACATGTATGGCAGCCTGTAAGTGTGGTAGCCTAGGCTGACATAAGAACTGACTCAGGTGTTGCACAGAATATGATATGTCAGGTCTAGTTAAGTTTAAGTATAGCAGCCTTCCCACCAACCTCCTGTATTTTTCAGGTTCTGGAAGAAGTTCTCCTTGGTCAGTGGATAATTGAAGGCCTTTTGGCATAGGAAAAGCAGTGTAAGTACAGTTCTCCATCCCAAGGTCTTTAATAATATCAGTTATGTATTTCCTTTGGTTGAGGAGAATGCCAGTATGATTCCTTGCAACTTCCAAGCCAAGAAAATACCTCATCAGGCCTAAGTCCTTGATGGTGAAAGTGTTATCTAGGCTTT
>JAGPOY010005847.1:0-10720 GCA_018983105.1 Silene uniflora
TCTTCTGATGGTGGAAATGGAGTAAATGAGGATTTATCGATGAAGTTTTCTCAAACCCAACCCCGGATTTCTAAAACGGTAAATGATTTGATGATTTCCGCCATTGATGCTGTTACATTTCTCCAGCTGGTAAAACGTCTTCTCCTCGTATTATATCTCCTATTTCAGCGAACAATTCTATGATTAACCCTAATTTGATTGTTGATAGTAAAAAAAATCCCCAAATTGTTACTCCTATACCTAAAATTGTTTCTCCTATTGTTGTTCCATCTACTGTGAATACTATGGATAAAGATACTACTATACCTGAAAAAATTGTGGATAATACTACTTCTGATCCCATTATGACCAATTTTGCTTCCAAATTAGGGAAAACTTGGTCTCATGTGGTGAAAGCTCCTAAACCCACGAGCATGAGCCTTTTTTACTGCAAAGATAGTGCTGCTGCTACAGAGTTTGAGATAGGTACCTCTGTTTTTGAGAATGAATTGAAAATCTGGGAATTCATTTTGATGGGTCATATAATTGGGGCAAAACCTACATTAAAACATGTTCAAGAATTTGTTACCTTGCATTGGAGTGCTATTGCTCTCCATGTGGTTCAATATTATAAAAAAGGGTTGTTTACTTTTAGGTTTGAATCTCTTGAATTTTTGACATACATTCTTAAGAGTGGTCCTTGGATGATAGGTGGGAATTCCCTTAACTTAAAGCAATGGTCCCCATCTTTCTCTTCAGAAATGAATAAGGTAGTTAAAGTCCTAGTTTGGATCCTCTTCTCTGGACTTGGCTCTTATCTCTGGTCTGATGTGGTTTTAAGTAAAATTGCTAGCAAGCTAGATACTCCCTTGTTTGCTGATGTTGCTACCACAAATAAGGAGAAATTATATTTTGCTAGGGTAATGGTGAAAATTGATGTCTCTCAGGGGTTTTCTGATCATGTAGTTATTAATACCCCTTTTCTTGGCCAAATAACTCAGAAAGTGATCTATGAATGGGTCCCTTTCTATTGTTCTGGTTGTGGTAAGCTAGGGCACAAAAGTGCTACTTGCAAATGGCTTAAAGAGCCTACTGTTGTTCGCTCCCCAAAGCCAGTTTCTAATCCTGTTCTAGGTTAGAAGACCCTAGAAGAGGGTCTTCCAGAAACAGGCTACCTCGAAGAATAGGAATGATGGCTCAAAAGGCCAAGAGCTAGGCAAGGATTCCCATACTTCTCAGATATCCCCTTCTCTTGAGCTCCTCCATACTCACTTGGCATGTTCAAATTCTTTGACCCATGAGAAGGGATCTTTTATTGGGCCAAAGCTTGGCAAATCTCCGGCTAAAATAAATGATAGTCTTTTGATACTACAACCCCTGTGTTGGTTCAGGTTGCTAATCAATACCAAGTATTGGAACCTGGTGAAATACCTCTGGATGAGATGGTTGGTGCTTCCGTGATGACTTCAGAACTAGGTGGTACCTTGGGTCTAACTCAGGAAAGGATGGATGGGCAGGTGGAGAATGTAGGCTCATGATGTATTATACTAGGTCAAAGAACTCTTTCTGCTACACATGTCCCACCTGATATTAGTCCTGAATGTTTGGAATCGATCTGTTCATAAGGGTACTAGTGGTATTGCAGGCCCCCCTAATATTTCTTCATGAAGATAGCATCCTGGAATGTAATAGGTTTCAATTGTCCTATCAAACATAGTGAGATAAAAGATTTCTTGTTGGTCAACAAAATTGACATTCTTGTCATTCTGGAAACTAGGGTTACTAGTTCTAATGCCTCTAGAATTATTCATAATAATTTTAGAGACTGTGTGGTACTTACAAACTATAGTGAGCATTACAATGGTAGGATTTGGTGCTTCTTAATCCTAAGACCACTGATACTTTACATAAAACCATTGAAACCCAGTTCATTAATTTCCATATTCATCATTTTGAGTCTAATCTAGATTTTCATTTGAGTATGGCCTATGAGAGTAATAATGCTATTATAAGGGAGAGGTTGTGGGCTGGCTTTAGACAATATTCCCCTTCTGCTCCTTGGATAGTATTAGGAGATTTCAATGTAGTGAGGGACCCTACTGAAAAGCTCAGTAATACTTCTCCTGTTTTACAAGAGATAATGGCTTTTAATTCTTGTATTTCATCTTGTCACTTGGAAGACCTTACAAGCACTGGGTGTGAGCTTACATGGACAAATAAGCAAGAACTCAATACTAGAGTTTGGTCTAAACTTGATAGGGAATTAGTCAACTCTAGCTTGCTCTCTTCTTTGCCTAATTCCTTTGCTCACTTTAGTGAGTCTGGGATCTCTGACTATTCTCCTATTATTGTTCATGTCACTAAGGATAGAAAGATTCATAAGAGGTTTAGTTTCTTAAATCAGTGGATTTCTCATCCTGATTATCGTAGTACTATTGTTGATGCTTGGAAAACAGACAAAAAAGATAGCCCCATCTTCTGTTTTTTTGAGAAGCTCAAATCTGTCAAGCATGCCCTTACCTAATTGCATAAGAGGAATTTTACTCATGTTTCTACTAAAGTCAGGTGTGCAAAAACAAATTTGACTGACTGTCAAGCTCATCTTGTTCAGAATCCTTTCTCTACTGCTCTTATTCAGGAGGAAAACAAAAACTTCAGGAATTCATAAAATTAAAAGGGCTTGAATTAATTATGCTTTCTCAACGAGCTAAGATCAATCATGTTCAAGATGCAGACTGTAGTTCTAATACTATTTTGCTAAGATATATGAGAGAAAGCACCAGCAACAAATAGGAATTTTAAAAGATATCAATGGTCATACTCAAATTGGACTTGACCTTGTTAACCAAGCATTCCAAGACTATTATAAGGGTCTGCTTGGTCAGTCCACTCAGGTTCACCCATTGAATGCTAAAGATTTTTCAACTGGTAGTAGTTTATCTTCTGATGACAATTTGAATCTAGCTACTAATATTTATCTGAAAGAAATTAAAGATGCCTTATTTAGTATGGACATTAACAACAGTCCCAGGATTCATGAATTTTCTGCTGCTTTTTTAAATCTGCTTGGGCTGTCGTTGACATGGACTTCTACAAAGCAGTGTATAATTTCTTTCAGACTAATCACATGTCAAAATAGGCAAACTCTACTATTATTTCTCTCATACCTATGAAGACAGTTCCCAATTCAGTAATAGATTATAGGCCAATCTCTGGTTATTGCAATGTGTTTTACAAAGTTGTTAGCAAATTTCTTGCAAATAGACTTCAAAAAGTGCTCCTCTCCATTGTTGGAGAAGAGCAAGCTGCTTTTGTTAAGGGAAGTGTATCTTTGAAAATATCATGCTATCTCAAGCTCTAGTGAAGGGTAATACAAGAAAGAATGTATCTACTAGATGTCTAATCAAAGTAGACATTTGGAAAGCTTTTGACTCCTTGAACTGGGGTTTTATTGCAAATTTCCTCCATCTTTTTGGGCTTCCACAAAGATTTAATGAGGTTCTCTCTTAAGCTAAATGGTGAGATTTCTGGCTTCTTTCAAGGGAAAAGTGGCATTAGATAAGGCGACCCTTTGTCACCTTATCTTTTTGTCTTGGGTATGGAGGTTCTGTCAAGATCCCTTAGACAGATCTGTGATAAGCCTGATATTTCATATCATCCTAAATGCAACACCAATCTTTTTTTTTTGGGAAAGGTAAGTATATATTAATAGAACGATCAACCATTACAATTTTGACACTAAAGATCCCTCATATCTCTAGCTACATGCAATTGGGATACACTCCGTGTACCCATTCTCGCCCTCTAACAGACAGTAGGACATTTCTACTAGCCTGAATTCTCAAAATTAAAGACTCCTGCACCTGTTTTAACAACAGTCCAGGTACAACACAACAGACTCCAATCGACATTTGCTCCTACTGAACCATATAAGGTACATCATATGGGCCACTGCAGCAGCCACCATCTGTTTGATCAATAATGAATGCTCCCTCCATTTTTTCCACCACACAGCAGTCTCCTGAGAAGGCAAGATCACCTGCAGCCAATCTGATAAGAGCTGCAAGCAACACCTGCTAAATGGGCATAAAAAAAATAAATGGTGCAGGTCTTCTGTATAAGCAGCACACATATAACAGCTGTTACTTTGAATTATCCCCATCTTTAGAAGCCTATCCATTGTCAACAGACGATTCTGAGCCACAAGCCATATGAAAAACGAGTGTTTAGAGAGGAGTAGCCTGTTTTTAATCCAAGGATACCACTCCACATCTGCAGTCTCCTGCTCCAGCCAACTATAACCCAATTTCACAGTGTAAACATCACAATTCTCATCAAAAATCCACTCTCTAAGTTGATTTTTAACACCACATATTTTTCTCCGGGCCAAGCTTGTTGTGTTGGGAGGTTCATAATCTTTCCACTCCTTGCTTGATGTAGATATCATGTACCTAATTTACCCATAAGTGATCAGTTTTCTTCTCTATCCACCATACATATTTACCCAATTATGCAACATTCCAGTTCTGCAAGTGTTTGAACCCAAGTCCACCTTTCCTTTTAGGTTTGCAGACTTGGCTCGAAGCAACCAAAGTAGGTGTTTCTCTGTTATCCTTGCCATGCCAAAGAAATGTTCTACAAATAGCATATATCTTTTGGAGTACAGTTTTGGGGAGAATAAAAATGCGAGCCCATTAGTTATGTAGGGTAGGATAAATGCTTAGCTCCTAAGTTCTTGATCCTATCGGTCACTCTATCCACCAAACATTGGTAGTCCATCACACTGAGTCTCTTGGGAACAATTTTAACTCCTAAAAATCTGAAAGGAATTGCACCTCTTTTCATGCCAGATGCTTCCTCAATGCTCCTCATGAGCAACTCACTCACCCTATTGCTGTAAATATTTGACTTCCCAGAACTCATCTTCAACCCAGAAGAGACAGAAAATGTCTCAAAGGCTCTCAGCAGTAGACTCACAGAGTGGAGATCTCCTCTACAGAACAGCAAAAGGTCGTCACCAAAGCAAAGATGAGTGAGTTTCATCCTTGCACAAAGTGGATGGTGTCTGAATTCATTAAAGCTATCCAATGCCCCTAGCAATCTACTGAGATACTCATGGGAAATTGTGAAAAGCAAAGAAGACAAGGGATCACCCTGTCTCAACCCTCTTTTTCCTTTGAAGAAACCAAACACCTCCCCATTCAGAGCTAGAGAATATGAAGGAGTGGTTACACATTGCATAATAAGGTCTACAGCGCTCTCAGGAAACTTCAAAGCCATCATCATCTCCTTCAGAAAGCTCCATTTTATAGAGTCATAGGCTTTCTGAAGGTCAATTTTCATCATGATCCTTGGAGAACAAATTTTTCTTTTGTACAGTTTGATTAAATCTTGACAAATTAATATATTTCCAACAATATCCCTTCCTTTAATGAAGGCCCCCTGAGAAGGACTTATCACATCAGGAAGAATAGGACTCAACCTATTGCAGATAACTTTGTTAAGGCATTTATATAATGTGTTGCAGCATGCTATTGGCCTAAATTGCATGACAGTTTCAGGTAAATCAGTCCCAGGAACAAGAGTAAGGATAGTATTGTTAATTTTTTTCAATACCTTCCTTGACATGAAAGCATTCCTGATTGCTATGCATACATCCTTTCCCACAACATGCCACGCATCCTTGAAGAAGTGACTACTAAATCCATCAGGACCTGGTGCCTTGTCTCCAGGTATAGAGAACATGGCCCTCCTAATCTCTTCATCAGTTATCTCCTTGGTTAACAGTTGCATATGATCATCAGTTAACACTTTTCCCCTCTTAACGACTTTCTTATGGACAGGACATACATGTTTAGAAGTGCCTAGCAGTTCTAAGTAAAATTGTTCAAAGGCCTGTTCACCTCCTCTGGCTTGGAGCCCTGTTTTCCTTCCTTATTTTTCACTTGAAACACCCTGTTTTTTTATTCTTCTTCTCTTAATGCTACTATGGAAGAAGGCAGTGTTGTTGATGTGACCATATTTGACGCACTTTACCCCCTTAACGAACCCCACTTTGCATTCTTTTTACGTACTTATTAGAGTCCTTTTGACTTCTTTAGCTTCCTATTGGCTTTTTTATCGGATTTGAGCTTGCTTGTAAGTGGAGGAGCCAAACCATGCATGAACATGGCATTTCAGAGCTAAATGGACGACATCCAAGGACCTAGCATGTACAGGAGACGGAACTAAGGGTCTAAGTGAAGATTCGGAGCTAAGGAGAGCAGCCCCCACGGGCTAGGAAGTCACCCCCACGGGTTTTGCACCAGGACGAAGCCAAGAGGAGGGTTTGTACTGATGCGTGCATTTCATATAGACTTTACGGTCCATTTTGGCACGCATTTCTATGTCATTTAGGTGATATATTGTCACTTTATGCCCCGAATTCGCTACTTTGTACTTCTATTGCTATTTTGCAGGTACAAGCCAAGAAGTAACGGAAACCGAGCCGAAACTGTCCCAAGTACGCGCATTTAGGAGATGAGTTGAGTCGGAGCTTGGAAACTACCATTTTGAGGTGCGCATAGAAGAAAAGACGCTAGGCAAACAAAAGAAGAGCTTCGCGCCGCTAGTGCCTACTTTGGAGAGCCATATCTCGAGTTCTACAATAGATAATCAGGTGATTCAAATTGGAGGTAAAAGCTTATCCTCTTAGATTTCCAACGCCACAAAAATCGCTTGATTCCGATCACTAACGAAGAAATGGCGGCCGTTTGAAGTTCAGTGCGCGAAGTAGGAATTACGCGCTGAGAAGTGTTCGATCGAGAACTTCTTGTGTTCGATCGAGAGCCTATTGTGGTCGATTGAGCACTATGGTGGTCGATCGAGAGCCTATTATGGTCGATCGAGTACTATTGTCCTCGATCGAGTGATTTTTTTGAATAATTATGTTCGATCGAGAGCTTATTGTTCTCGATCGAGTAGTTTTGAGTCGTGGGCTTTGGTCCGTGACGCAATTAGGTTAAATTATGTATTAGCTTTAGTATAAATAAGAGATTAGCTTCGCTAATCAGGGGATCAATCATTATTCATGGACTGTTATTCATTCATTCACTATATACGACATTCGCTATGGCTTTCTTTCTTCTATTCTCTGGATCTTAAATCTCTTTAACTTCTTCTCTTTTAATTTATGTTATTTCTTGCACCCTTTAATCTCTTTTCCTTTAATTCCTTTTCATGAATAGCTAATTTGCATGCTAGGATTAGGGAATCTATAGCATAGATGGACTAATATGTTTTAGATCTGGAATTGGTATTAGTAGAATTGCCTCATAATTGTTTTAATTGTTACATCTAGCGAATCGACCGGCCGGAGACTAGCTAGATAACTTGGGAATTTCTGACCTAGATCGAAAGATTGGAAGGGAATAGACCTAATTATGAACAATAGACTACCCTAGTGGACCGAAAGGACCTAGAGTTTTTTAGGCATTAGATTACTCTAATGAGGGCGAAAGTTAAGTTAGAATAATCTAGGGCGAATTGAGACTGAAAGGAGATATTCTTGCCCTTCTAAGAGTACCTTTACCAAACCTTAATATTTAAGACCGTCGTAGCTGTAGTGACCCGAAATCCTAGTTCCTTCTCTTTATTGTTATTTTCTTATATCCCTCCTTGCTAGTAGTTAGTTTTAGTTTAGAAATCATTTAAACCTCCCAATTGTGACAACTGAGACAGACCTAGTTTAGCAAGTGATTAGCACATAGCCTCCCTGTGGAGATCGACCCTACTTACCGCTGACTTCTGTTAGTAGCACTTAGGTTTATTTTTGGTACTGAAACGACGGTATCAAATTTTGGCGCCGTTGCCGGGGAGGCAATTGCTTTATTTACTTGTTTAATTTTGTCTGTTTTTAGCCTCAAGGGACTTTTCCCATGAGGCCGTTCTCATCTTTTTCTCTAGTGCTGTTTTGATAGGTCCTACAGGTCCTGCTTAGACAATTCTAGGTCAAAGATCATCAAAGGGAAGGCTTTAGTACCTTTGACCTTCCGCCTGTGTTCCATTCTATGGCGCGGCAGGTGGTTTTGTGTGAGAGATGTGGTTCTGCTGGGCATGAAGCAGTTGATTGCTTAGCGGGAAACGACCGTGTCAAAATTTGGCGCGACGAGGTCTCCGCTGAGGTTTATGCGTTCAAGCAAAGACAAGCTAGTCATACCACTGCAATTGTGCCGCCACATCCGCTTTATCAACGAGGCTATCAACAGCCTCCGTTTGTCTGGCCACTGCAACAACAAGATTCTTCTCCTGATAAACAGAAAGACGAGATTGCGGAGCTGAAATCTTTGATAAAGGCGCTTGCACTCCAAGTGCAAGAAGGTGATAGACATACTTGTGCGCGATTCGATAAGCTCAAGTCTCAAATAGCTCAGTTAGCTGTTTCTGATGACTGGGATGACTCGGATTACGAAGTTCTATTAGATAATGAAGCCTTACACGAGGATTTCAGTACTGTACAGCAAGAGTCACTCGATCGAGCGACATATATTAGTCGATCGAGTGAAATATCTGAAGAAGCGTTCGATCGAGCATTTCATTCCACTCGATCGAACAACTGCTTAGAGGAAGTACTTGATCGAGCTGTTTCATATGCTGGATCGAGTGATTATCAAGAGGAAAGCTCTCGATCGAGTAACTTTTCTACTCGATCGACTGATTTGGCCAGAGAGAGCAAGGATTTATCACTTGAGTTCGTTTTAAATGACAATTTTGATGATGATAATGGTTACGGTGAATCTCCCCTTTTTAAAGCCGAGTTGGATGCGCTTGAGGCTGCGATTTACGGGACGAATTCCACAGAGGAGGGTGATGAGAAGGTAGTTGAGTCAGTGATTGCTCCTAGCATGGATGAGGTAATAGATTCTTTTGTCAATGAATCTGACAATGAGAGCAACCTACCTGAGGTAGTTAGCGATAATTTTATTGTTGTTAATATTAATAGTTCGCTACCTCGTATGACTCGTGTCTTTTCTTTTAATGCCATACCCCTTCCCAGTTGGTCAATTAATTTACCGGTTTTTCACCATTCTTGCTATCTTAGTTTTGTTAATCTGCAACGATACTCTAAATTATTGATAATTGCTCCCGAGCTCCTTTATTTTGTTGATAAATTTAGGAGCTGTCATAGGAAATTTGTTAGACTCAAACGTTTATACATTTTATTTTCTTATGCTTCTATTCTACTATGGTGCTACTTACAATTTTGTGTAGCACATGCGCATCTGTTTGATCGGTTGCTGCACGCTTTGAGTTGTTTTGATTGTGCGCATTCTTTCCCGCTGCTGTTTTGTCCCTTGCTGATGCGACAAGGGCTCGATCGAGTTCTCTATCTACTCGATCGAGCGGTGAAGCTTCCCCTTCTGCTCGATCGACTGCCCCTATTCCTCGATCGAGTGACTCCCTTCCCAGAGTCCTCGATCGACTGCCTATGTTCCTCGATCGACCTCTTCTCCCTCCTTTTTCTGCTCGATCGACTGGGATTTTCGTCGATCGAGCGCCCTGATTCCCTCCCATGTCTGGCTCGGTTTGGGGAGGTCTGTGGTTCGCAAGTTCTTGTAAGTTTCTGACTCACTCTCTTTAGTTTGCATTTCTTTTCCTTTACTTTGTACAATGGGGACATTGTACAGTTTGGTTTGGGGAGGTTATGCATCCATATCTTGTCTGCATATTGTTTTTACTGCATTTTTGTTATCACGTTTCGTTTCCGTATACATCGTTTATTTAATTCAAAAAAAAAAATCATCACATAAAAATTAAAAAAAAAATTCGAAAAATCAAAAAAATTCACGTTTATTTTTGCATATAGTTGAGTCGGATTGGAGTATTTTCGATAATGAAATTGCACTACTAAGTCAATCATATGCTTTTCCTTGCACTTTCACGATTTGCCTAGTGAAATCAAAGCGATTTCTCGAATTTTGTCTTGAAATTTATTTTGCACTATTAGACTTGACCCGTTTGTTTGGCAACCTACTTATATTTCTAAGGTTAGAGCTTAATAAACTGGTGTCATTCATGACCAGTTTCATGTAGGATTGTGAGTAGTTACTCCTTGCATATCATGTAACATTAATTTGCACAAGTATGACATTTAATTACTTATTGCCTGCATACATTCGGGTTAGTGGATGATATCACATGTTAGGAGAATGCTTGCAACTCCCTTTCTATTCATTTTACTCATTAGCTTCACATTAGCCATAAACTGCCTGTTGACCCTTAAACTACAATCCATAAATTTAGCCTACCTTTGTCGAGCTAGCTTAGTAGTTTTGGTGGTATCTAATTTATTGTGTCTTTTGTGGCTCATTCTTTATTGTATGAAGTTGATAACGAATGAAAGGAGGATGAATTTGAAAAAAAAAAGAAAAAAAAAACCAGAAAAAAAGAAAAGAAGAAAAAGAAAAACGAAAAAGAAAAGAAAAAAATAAGAAAGAAAAAATTATGACTCCTATGCTCTATCTACATCTTATGAGGAGTGTTTAAGTTTGGAATTGGTGAGTTTTTGCCTAAGTTATTAAGGCATTTGAGCTTAATTTTCATATTATGGTTGGAACTGGATACGTTAATTGGTTTTGATAGGAATCTAGCTCGGCTGTTAACCTCTCATTCCCATATTGTTTTGCCTTTTCTTACCCATAGCCTCACTTATCCAAATTTTTGCAAGTATTCGGCATGTGATAGGACCTCGATCGGATGGAAT
>JAGPOY010005848.1:0-10719 GCA_018983105.1 Silene uniflora
CCACTATTGAAAAACAAGTTACCATAAGCTGTAACACTTGTTTTTCAATAGTGGTAACATTTTAATGTAAAATGGTGACAAAATCCCGTCTTATTACTTAAGACCAAAATGGTCCGTTTGAAACAAGAATTTGTGAATAAAATTACGCATAAATAGTTGCACCTTCTACTCTTGTACGTCACCTGGCAGCATGCAGTCATTTCAATTGTTGATTGTTGATTCTTCCTGGAATCCTTACACTTCCCATGTGACTATGTATGTTATGAGAAGGATGCGCACCCCTACATAGAGTTGTTACATACTTACATCCAACAAGTTGAATTGGGTTTTCCGATTGCCTAGCTTTTAAATGCGACTTGCCTACAATTATATGGCCTCAGCTTGTCTTTCATTAATCTAAATTCGCGCTAGTATGGTCCCTTTGAGATTTTATTCTAATATCATCTGGTATACAAGCTCTACGTAAGGTACAGAGTTGGACGTAATTTTTGTGTAATTACACAGCGCCGAGAGACATGTTTCCAAGAGACCCATAACTAAAAACAAAATTAGATCATAAAGCGATGAGATTTGTTTAACATGCTAATTTGCATTCCACATTCACTTAACAAATAAGGACCTGGAACAATTTTACGGATAATATTCTAACAAGAAAAAATCAAATTTCTGACTTTTGATCCATAGTTCCAAAATTTGTCAAAGATGGAAACCCTGAAGATATTACACGGCAAAACTTCTAAAACGAATGTAAGGAGTGCTTTCACTAACAGGTTGCTTAACAATGTACTAGCACTTTGATATACCATCCAAAAATATTCATCCATTTATAAGGAAACATTATTTCACCAATGCAATAATTCGCCATGGAAACAGAGACCCCATTAGAGATACCTTTGACGAATCCAGGCTACCACTCCAACTTCATTACGAGTTTTAACATCTTTAAGACACATCTGTTACTGAACCTGAAACGCATCAGAAAATAAATAAATAAGTAAACCTCAGTTTCTGCTGGTAAACCATTGGAGCAAGACAAATAAGGAAACAAGGGATTAAAGTACAAGTGATAATGGCAGCAGTTCAGGTCAGCTCTAGAGCTAGATGTTAAGATTTCTTTATACAGAGTCCCAACGTGTACTTTGAAAAACATAAGGTTCCGAGCTCTTTTTTTATTCTCCCACCTGAATTTTCTAGTCAGTGTATGTTCCGCCCGAAAATATGTGAATATACTGTTGAACAGCAAAATTAGGACTCCAGGAAATGACAATGTAAGCAACAATTCAATTCCTAATCAGACCTAGAGGCTGTTGAGTGAGTGAATATCGCTCAACAAATAGGTCTCAAATGGTAAGATGCTTTGTTCAATATTCAACATCTCTCAAAATATGCAAATGATGATTAAGAAATAAGAAGGCATAATCTCATGATAGGATTCTCCTTGCTCCAGATCTAATGATATAAATATAATATTATTTTACTGGGTACTTCTCTTATAAGATTAAAAGTCAATCGTCAAAACGAAGGAAAGACCGACCTACACAAAAAACGAATGGAGAAACCAACAAAATTTCCACGCACAATATAAATGATGTATAGCAACCGGCAAGTTAGTAACCTGCATCGGCTGGCCTAAAATAATTTTCTTTTTGGTGTAGCATTGAAAAGTTGCTTGTCAGCATTATATATGAAATATAGTTTAAAATTTTTCAAACATTGAAATTGGGCATAATTTGCAAATAATAATAATAATAATAATTTTGTGGCATTTGGGGACCATGTATTTCTACATGGATTCACTAATGGCAATTCGAGATACATAAAAGAGCTACTCATTTTCAGGGAGAAAACCTGTACAGAACGTTGATGAGAGCATGGCAAAGTTCAGGTGCCGAAAAGAACTTTCCGAGGATCAAGCTGGCCACTACAATAGCTAGATGGAACAGCAGATAGTTCCTGACGGCCCCGCCATTCTTCACCAGGCTTGAGGGTGATAGGCTTTTCAATTGCAGCAGCCTCCACACACAACATATGCCTGTATTCTTCATCTCCAAAATCCACCATGGCCTTGGCCTTCTTGTCCCAAGGATTCCACACAACTGCACACGGAATTATCATTTCCAAAACGAAAAAAGGATTCGATCAAAATAGGAAGCAACCCCCTAAAAGTAAGTAGCAACGAACTTCAGTGGAGACTATTGGTATAATACATAAACCTTTAATTATATGAACCAAATTGGATAGAAAGAAAATAATCATAGACAGAAAATCAATTACTAAAAAAACAATGAGGGATCAATTTGCACATTCAAAGAAAGAGATAAAAATATAATGTATACACTATATACACCAGGCTCTCCACAGCCAGACATGTAGAAAGTATAATAATCTATCTTATATGAAAAACATACCAGCATCAGGTAGCCCATCTTTGCGAATCACAAACGTCCTTTTCCTTTCATGATCGAGGATTGCAATCTTAGTTGGTGTGCTAAGATAGATCTTGTCAATCTGTCTTGCACAAAAAAAGGTAGAACATCTATTACACAGTACACAAAAAAAAAAAAGGTACGGCATCTATTACACGGTACAAGATGCAAAGGAGAAGAAAACAGGAAATAAATACTAAAAACTAACTTCGCCTTCAAATGTGATAGCATCTCCTTGTTCAGTAAAACGCTCCCTCTTTTGCATGTTGTCAAGGTAGTCCAAAGTTTCCAGCCCTTCTACTCGAACTTCACTGTATAAAAGCGATAAACTCGTAATAAAATAGTTTAACCACAAAATGATGATTTTTGGCCCAGTTTACCCAAAATAATTTTCCCCATTCATTGTGATAGTCCTTACTATTTATTTGTTTAAACAATCACGTTAGTGCCGCATCGAGAGAAGGAACGAAAGGGGGTAAAGACTAAGGAGAGAGTTCCAGGAATTCACGAAGGAAAGGGATTTGGAATAAATACAAAGTAGTTTTCCTTCTAAGATCTCTCCACGAGTGGGGAAGAAGGATGCTTAAGGTGGTAAAGCTCAACGACGCAAGTATAATGAAACCATATGAACATTATATTGTGCTCACGATGCACAATAATGGATCTATTAAGTATATTAATGATGTGATTGACGATGATGCTATTCAAAGAAGCTTCTCCCAAAGCAAGACTTGTAGACATCACAAAATTCATGAGGTGATTCAATCTCATACTAAAAGACAAATTTGAGTTTCCCACACCTAAAACATAAATATCATCCATCTCCATAGCAGTTGGTGATGACTAAGAAGAAACATTGTTTAGATTTCTTCCCATGTGTGTGTTGAGCATTACCCCACATAGGACGAATTAGAGATACTAGGCTAGTTGTGTGTGTTGGATATTACCCCACATCGTAAGAATTAGAGAGACTAGACTTGGTTAATAAACTAATGGCTTAGTCCTCCTATCATCATTTGGTTTTAGGATGGAACCTCGCTTGTGGACCGGTCTCCTACACACCTGCTTCTATAAGCCCGCTACACTGCTACAGAGACTCAACAAACATATCCCCCTTAAACAAGTTTTGTGTAACTAAGGCGGACCTACTGTACGAGTATAGGACAAAACAGCCTGATAAGATTTTGGGCTGAGTTTTCACGTTGGACTCTTAAATGTTCATCATCCTAGCAATCAACCCAAGTTTTTGCTTTTGAATATACCACTGATCCGCCAATGTTAATTAGAGAAAGAAAAACATGATGACTTTTTTTCCTTCCAAAAAAAAAAGAACAATGGGTGCTTTATCAGTTGTGAAGTTGTCAGCCAGTGGAGGCATTTCCAACCAACAAAAAAAAATTAACTTTATAGCTTTGAGACTATAACTAGGGATGTCAAGGAGCCATATTTGGACCGGATATGTGATCGGCACCCTAGATTGCATTTCAACCACGATAGGTTTTAAAAATAGACCCAGCTCTGTTTCAATGTCAATGGATCAAAAACCTTAAGATTCCGACCTAACCCGCCCATATTGAGCTTAGGTGATCCAAATCAAGTTCAAGATTCATTGTCATCCCTACAAGGAAGTAACTTCATGATATGGGAATACCGCATACCACAGCAACTTCAATAATAAAATTGCATGATGGTCATACAGATTGTGTTCACTTTTAATGTTTAAGGCTTTTACATTACATGTTCACGACATTAAAATCATAAAATTATATTTGAAAGAAACAACGTGCATATTATTAGGGCGATAACATTGGTATACCGCATACTATAAGAAAGTATAAGGTTGATAATATGGGAATACCGCATATGACGACTACTTTTTAAATCTTTAATCCGTGTACTATATGCATTTAGCATATGTAGACTGTAGTCACTTTTCATGTTCAAGGCTTTTACATCAAAGATGAATTAAGAATATCACACTTATTTTAAATAGCTGTGTTATCCTATCATGATTGATATTGCAGGGTGCCTACAGGTAGAACAGTAATTTTACAAGAAGAAACTAACACATAAAAAGACATCGCCTAGGCAAGAAATTATGAATTTGTAATTGCAGAATGTATACATTTCAATTAAAATGTAACCGCTGAGTATTGCCCACAAATTGTCTTTCAGAACACAGCCGTCCCATAGTAGTCTACCTACCAGACTACTTGAGTACTTGTAGCAGGCTGACAATCTAAAACGTTCAATGAAGGAGGAGACTAATAGTGCTAACTTGCTTCAGGTTCATATAGCTGTTCTACGACAAATGGAGCAAGTCCAGCCTTCAACACATACAACCTCAATCCATTAACTAAAACAAAAAAAATCAAATCAAGGCTTTTCTGGGGAGGAGGAAAAGTTGTGTTGATGGGGGACAATACTACTATTTACAACAGTTAAAGACATAAATGGGAAACGGTAAACTAGTAGTAGCAGAGATTTTGTACCTGATATCTGAGACAGAAAGATAGGTGTGATATGCAAATGTAAAGGTGAATGGCTTAGTGTCTGTGTTTCTAACACGTGATGTCAGCATCAGATCGCCTCCAGGTCCCAGGGTTACTCTCAGGCGGAACTCAAAACTACAAATGATAACAGTTGTCATCTCTTTAGTGAGTACAAAGGATGATGTGATGTGTCTCTAGAAATTAAAACATAAAAGCTCAGAACAAAAATGTACCTATGAGGCCATAGTTTCAGATCGTCTTCAGAGGGCTTGAGGATTAAATCAACATATGCCTTGTTTGATTGTGAAGGTGGTGGGTCACGATCAATACTCCAAACCCTGTTTCTGGCAAATCCATGAGCTTCCAGAGATCCATGGTTGCTGAACTGCACCATTTACAAATGTAGCACAAGTAAACCTTTGAAGATGATCAACACAAATGGAAAAAGAGAAAAAGAAATAATAAGAAAAAGTTTTTTAAATAAAGGAAGTACAAACCTGAGGGAAACATATCGGTATGCCACCACGAATAGCTTTTGGGGGTTTGAATTGAGCCTGAATGACAAGCCAAAGATAAACAAAAATAATCTCAAATTTCAAGTAATCCCAACAAGATTTATAGCATCAAGACAACGTCTGGAATTTCATGGGATACTACCAATTGTAGTGCAGACAGCCAGACGTAAAGCCAACTCAGCCAAACTGAGACCCCCACGAAAAATAAACAAATGCAGACACATGTCGGTGAGGCTCATATAATAAATCACGAACATATAACAGCAGCAAATGGCCAACACAATTGAACAACAATTAAAAAACAACAAAAAAACTATATATCATGAAAAAAATTCCGTTTTGATCGAAGATGACCTAGCAGAACTGCTGAACAAATGGGTCTATTTCCAAGCTGTCAATAACTTCCTTTTGTTCATCTTCAATTATCGGTTAAAACACTTTCCAAATTAAAGCTTTCTCACAGCACAATAACTTACATGAATGATACTTTTCATCTTCTGCATTGTGACATACTGACACATTAATCTATCTATGAGAGTGGCTTCCTCATCCCCTCACTGAATATATGTTTTCTAGATTGTCTATGTTTTTATCTCAATTGTTTCTTAACCATCATATATTTTTCTATCAGCAGATAGACCAACCACATCACCAAGTAAATCACATTCTCAAATCAGACAACAAAACCCAATATCAATGGATACCGCACTGGACATGACCAATTAGTTTGGAGAGATTATTATTTAACAACAAATTGATCACCAAAGAATATTGATAAGCTGATACGACAATGTCTTAGTGTAAAATTCTGATTGCATCATAGACGTTTACATCAAAATACAAGCTCACTGAAGATAGGCAACAGTCAGACATAGAGTTTGGTGAACTTACACTGAGCATCTATCTCCTTCCCCTACCCTATCTCGTAGTAAAGGGAAAAGAGAACGCATTCTAATCAATAGGCTTTTCTACAGCATCACGATGACCATCTTCAAAGGTAAAAATAATGACACAAAGTGGCTTGTAATTTAAAGTCAGACACACCTTATTGCTTACGTATAGCAACTCCTCTCCATAGTCATTCTTCCACGAAGTCACCTGTCCCCCGTAGAGGTAAAGCTTCAGAAGAAAACGGATATATCAGAGACAGCACAACGTAATCAAATTACAGTAACCAAAAAGATTTAACAATGAACAAAGTCTACAACTCTCATAAGCAGCATGCCTAGTGACTAGTGAGGTTACAAGTTTTGATGCAAAATGAGGACTGCTTAGCACAAAAGAGCATTATCAGAATTAAGATAGAGTTTGTTTTTAACAAAGGCGTCATAACAAATCAATATAATAAATGAAGCAAACAAGGCTAATATAGTCTTTTCTCTCTTTTCTTTCATAAATCAGAAAAGTTTGTATAATCCTTAGTTTTTTCATCCCAGGTTTCCGAGTCAAGTTAACTTCTTCAATCCTAATTCCCACATCAGAGTACTTTGTCTCTCACCAACAGAATTTCTATGCACCTCCTTTCTCACATCTCTTATCTGAACTTAATCAATGTGCAAAGCAAACTTGGAATTTGAGACAAAGAGACAGATTAATACGAAATTAATGAACCCTCATGGATAGCCACTCTCTCACGACATGACTTGCGGACCAGTTCTTTCTACTTGAGTTCAGTTTAGATGAAAGACATTTTGGAAATCAACAGTGACCAACTAACTGTTACACATAAAATCAAAATTCCTTATAATCACTCCTAATTTCCTATATTTACACAAGCAAAGTAACCTATGTGGCTATGATCAGTTTCTCTCTTACCGGATTCCTCAACCTTATTGTTTAAATTTCTAAAGTCTACAACCTCTTAGCAAATTCATTATTCAACATATATGGGACAAATTTAAGCATTTTCGTAAAACTAAGTAAAGTCAAACCTAAAGAAACTCAGAATCCACTAACGAGCAACAAATTACGCAAAATATATGCATTTTAGTACATAACAAGTGGCAAATCTTACAAAACTCACTCATTCATCAAGTAACAACAAATTTTTCGAAGTACATGCATTTTGTAAAAAATAAGAAAACGCAAATCTTGCAAAACTCAACTAATTCATCAACTAACAGCAAGTTACGCAAAATGTACACATTTTCGTAAAAACAAGAAAACGCAAATCTTACGGAACTCCCTACACTCATTAAGTTATTGCGCAAAAATATACGCATTTCATTGAAAACAAGAAAACGCAAATCTTACAGAACTCGCTAAATTCATCAAGCAACAGCGAATTACGCAAAATATACGCATTTCCGTAAAAACAAGAAAACGCAGTTCTTATGGAACTCGTTAAATTCATCAAGCAACAGCGAATTACACAAAACATACGCATTTTAGTAAAAACAAGAAAACGCAATTCTTCTGGAACTCGCTAAATTCATCAAGCAACAGCAAATTACGCAAAACTTAAGGATTTTAGTAAAAACAAGAAAACGCGAATCTTATGAAACTCACTAATAAATCAAGTAACAACAAATTACGCAAAGTAGATCCGATAACCTCAAATTAACACAGAATAGAACGTAAACATCAACAAAACCATCAGGATAACCTAAATAACTTGATAAATTAAACAAATATCACAAAATCAACCGAATTATGAGCATCAACAACGAAAAAACAAGCGATCAATACAAAAATGAGTCCGTAAAACATCTGAAAAACGGCGAAACATCAAATGCGAGAAAATCCGAAAAAAAGAGAGACAGAAAGACGGAACGAGCGGTTATACCTCGGCGGAGCTGCCGCGAACTTCGCGAAGAACGACTTTATCGAGGCCATTAACGCTCTTGATGAACTCCACTGGAAGAAGAGCCTTCTGTTGTTCGCGTGATGCAGACGCCATGGCTCTGCTCTCTCTCTTCCTCGCTCTCTCGCTAAACTCAACTAACAGTCTCTCTCTCTCTCTGGCCTCTATGTGTGATTTTCTCTCTCTAGATTGCTTTCTCTCTCTCTACAATCAGTTTCTGAAATAAATGAAAAAAGAAAAGGAAAAAAGGTTTTTAGGGGATGGTTTGCAAATCGTACAGCATTCGCGATTCTATTTTCCTTTTTTTTTTCTTTTCTCTTTTTGATTGCGTAGTACGGACTTATGGTGTACTTCCTCCATTTATTTGTTTTCTTCCCATTTGCTTTATTGCGGTCTCCAAGATGCACCTTTGACCGTCTTTTTCGACACTTATATGTTATTTTTTTCTATTGAATTTTTTTTTCGTAAAAGATTTCGTGATAATAAGTGTGAATGTTCTAATTTCATAACTTGAAATTTGGTATTCTCTAAGTTAATTACGGTCAAAGTTCGGAAACTTTGACCTCCAAAAAGCAAATGGGAAGAAAATAGGTAAATGGAGGGAGTACGTTTTAGACGGGTATATTCATCTAAAGATGTAGACGGGTCAAATAATCTCATTTTTGCATGAATGGTAACCCACCATCTCACTTATTGTTTGTCTTATTTTATAAGTGGTCACATATTTGACCCGTCTACAACTTTAAACGGATACTGTCTGTCGGTGAAATTTTGTATACGGAGTATAATAATGAAATGTGGCATGGGGATTTTTATTATGAAAACGAAAATGACTTTTTTTTGTGATTAATTAAAATAAATTATTTTTATGTTTACGTATTGTGCTTAGAGTAAAAAGGATGACATCATCAATAAACTATATAGAGCTCATTCACAAAATTATAAACTCTTAAATTTTTGAATTTCTTTACAAAGTTAAACTCTCTATTAATTTCTCGAACACTTTTGAGCCACTAATAAGGTCAAGAACTTAAAACTCTACAAAAGAGCACATTCACACATGATGCATAATTACGCAATGCAAATTTAGCATAGAGGTCTACCAAGACTCCAAGAGTGACCAGGGAACCCGCAACCACTGTCTTTGGTGCGTACTGGGTAAACCCACCCACCAACGTTTTTAAGGGGTGACAACACATAGTTCAAAATCTAGAAGGCATAGCCCAAAATCATTTCACCCTTACAAAATTGCTCTTGGTGAGACTTTTACCTGGAATCCTTGGGAGTTTTACTAAAATTTTAACCAGTAGATTTCACCCTTACAGGTATTAGCAATATATTACTCTAATAATAGATTTTATTGTGTCTATCTTTCTTGCCTTTTTCTAAAATTCCCTCTCTCACAAAATTCATTATTTCATTTTTCTTGACCTTTCCCAAAATTTATTCAGAACATTTTTCTCACTTTATCTTTCACACATATTTCCCTCAACAAATAGTATGCTCCTCCATAAAAGTCCTCATCCAACGATCAAATTCGGATCCCTATGACACCGTACAAATGTTACGGTGCAAGTATATTTTCCAAAATCCTCAAACCCACATCGTGCCCACTTATCGCACATCCTTGCGGTTCCCAGGCTCCTGGACTCTAATTTCTCTCTTTCTCCCTCTTATTCACTATGATAAAATTAAGCCTCCTACCTCTCGCCTATGATTTGTGAATCACATCGGTCAATCGGCCCCGTCTTCTTCTTCTTCTTCTCAAGACTGTCCTTTCCCTCCGGTCGTCTATCTTGCGGGGGCGTATTAAAAATATAATATTACTGTTTGTGTAGAAACAAGATAAGTACCTCTGGGTACCACAGAGGTCGTAACTACCCTCCTACACTTTGTGATCCACCCTTAATTGCAAGGGTTTGAACCACGGTTGTAGATGCGTAATCTAATTAGTGTTAAATTACCTCTAGTAATTTAACACCTTGGGTATGTGTTTTGGTAAAAAACTGTCAAAACTTAATGTGTGAAGGTTAAAGTGGCATACTCCTTTTAGCAAAGTATCGAGGGGTTAAATTATATGTGATTTGTGACGGAGTGTGTATGAGATTATGACTGAATAACAATATAGGTAACGTAGAGGCAAAATAAGGAAATAATGACACAAGAGATTTTGGTATCACGAAAAACCCGATGTGGGAAACAACCGCGGGGGGAGTCGGAATCCCGCCAAGAGTCCACTATGTAATAATCGGAGTACAAGTACAATGAGTTCAGATCTGACGACGGATATTTGGTCCGGTGTACAAACTGGGCGGACGGAGTATTAATCGGACGCCAGGGCTATTTTGTGGGTTAACCAAGTTGCACGTGGGATGTAATATGGTGGGAACATGGTGGAGAGTTTGTTTGTTGTACGTAGTATTTGATGAGCAAGGTAGCTTTGTACGCCGTCTTGTGTTTCTTTGTGTGGATGAATAATATGG
>JAGPOY010005849.1:4265-14983 GCA_018983105.1 Silene uniflora
AAAAAAAAAACTACCCCATCAAAACACCAAATGTCGATGGAAGACATTGTCACATCTCTGGCTACAAACCAAGCCTTTATGCAAAATACCAATCTAGAGTTGCAAGCTACTAGCAAGGAACTCTAAACTTTTGTACTCCAACATCTACAATTCACCAACTAACTCACGTTTTTATAACCTTGAGACACAAGTGGGGCAAATCCTAGACACTGCTTCACAACAACCTACCAAAGGGGGCAAGTTTCCTTCTCAAACTATGCCCCTCCCTACGGAGCATACTAAGCGGTTTTCTTAACGAATGGTAGAGAGCTAGTGGAACTACCTCAGATCCCATGAAAGTCAAAGACCATCCTCGTTATTCAAGAAGTGGAGGACGACATTGAAGAAGAGATTGAAGTAGTAGTGGAGGAAAGGGAATTATCTACACCCAAGCCAACAAAGGAAATTGAACCACCGTGCTTTCCGGAATACGAGCCATTACCTCATTTTCCAAATGCTCTCAAAGACACAAGGAAAGTGGACAATAACTCAAATATCTATGAAATCTTCCGGAGATGTAAGTAACATTCCTCTACTAGATCTTCTTGGTAGTGTACCCAAATAAGCAAAAATTTTAAACAACAAAGGCAAGAGTTTCAAAAAAGTGAGGGATAGTGAACATGTTTCCGCAATGTTTCAAAAGCGTTTGCCACAAAATGCGGTGATCCATGTATGTTTTATAAGGCTCAGATCGTATCACCTATATCAAAATAAACCTTTACTACTACTAACTAATAGCTAGTGGTAAGTAGGGTATCGAATCCAGAGGGAGGCGGTAGAAAATTTATTTACTTATGTAATAATCTGTCTTAATGGTAACAATTGAGGGGTTTGTTTGAGTTGATTTCTAAAAACTAATTGCGAGGTAAATAAAGACGAATTCAAATATATTAAAAGAGTCTAGGGATCCGAGTTCACTAGGTATGTCATTCGGGGGTGAGATTTAATTCATTGATAAGGCTAATTACGTTGTTTAAGGTCATATGATCGGTCGATTCAATATTCCCTTTAGATCTAAAATTAACATGCGATCGCTATCATTAAACTAGTCTATTCAGTTATCGTACCCCTATATTGATTCTAACCCGGTCGGTGAAAGTCTCAATTTATGCTATACTATCAATTAACTTTGGCTAGTAATTAATTAACTAGATTAAGAACGATAAACTAAACAACAACGAATAAGTAATTTAACTATCAATTCATTAATATAATCCCATTCTAACAACCTAGATCCCCATTCACCCTAGATTAAAGTCTTAGCTACGCATATTAAAGGGGATAACAACAATAGCAATAATAAGCAACATGATTAAAGACATAACAAGATGAACAAAAGAATAATTGAATAAACTAGAACTTTGAATTAACAATAATTAAAGAAGGATTAAAGAGTACCATAATTAATGAAGAACAAGCTTAGATCTGAAAACAATATTAATAAAACAAAACTAAGAGTTTCTAGGTTTTTAGAAGTAATTAAATAAAGCGTTAATAATAATAGTGCACGAATTAGGTATTTATAGTAACAAATAACCGACTTTAGGAAATAACGCGGAGATCGCCAAAGAGGACCTAACTCGATCGAGTTAGAGTAACTCGATCGAGTTCAGCCCAACTCGATCGAGTAATTGGCAACTCGATCAAGTTTGGCTTGTTCCAGCCCCTTTTCTTCTCGTCTTGTTCAATTCTCTTCCTTTAGTCTTCTAGATTTCCGTGCCATGTTTCGTGTGTTCCTCCACGCTAGCTCCGTGGTGCTCATTATGTTCCTTTGCTTCACAAATGCTCCATAAATGCTCAATATCTGCATTAAAACACCGAAATGCGGAAGTATCTCATTCTAGCATAAATGGCATGTAAATAGCTTAATCTAGCATGAAAACTATATCAAAAGTATTAAAGGGGAGGCATATAAATGTATATAAATATGACTCATCAATGTTCACAATCACTTTTAAGATTGGTGAATTAGAATACCATAGAGCTATATGCTTGACTTGGGTGCATTTATCAATCTCTTAAGTCATTACCTTTATGAGTCCCTTAAGCTAGGACCCTTGAAATCGACCAATGTAGTCATTCAATTGGCTGATAGATCGATTTTTTTTTTCAAGGGTGTGATTGAGGATATGTTGGCTAGGGTGGGTGACATGATGTTTCCCGCCGACTATTATGTAATTGACATGAGCCTAAAAAACCTAATCATTGATCTAGTTTGGAAGTCCTTTCATGAAAACATCCAACACCTAGACAGATGTATCTAGTGGATGTTTTACCATGGAGTTTGAGGGTCAAATGAGTTTTCTTTTTATACAATGAGACGGTTTCATCGCGTGAGATTGTCTCACGCAATAATTATTTGAAAAAAACTAATGAAGGCTCACTAACTCGGAACCCTTTTTGAGTTTTCTGGTTGCTTACATGTATATTGAGTTTAGCAAAGTGTGACACTACAAACTCACATATGTATCATTTCCTATTTCGGTGACTTCGTTTCATGAATATTGTACGTATTTTGGAATGTTAGGGCTACTAAAATGAAGAACTTTTGTGAAGAACTTTAATTTCTTTTGCTCCACGTACGAATTAAGATCTTCGCTGTTTGTGACACCAAGTCTATAAGCATGTCCTCACCTAATTTGACCGCTCTTTTTGAATTTAATCAATGTGATTTTATTCCAAGTGTAGGCCTTTTGGGTGGGATATGGCTATTTTGGAAACAATCTATGTCCATGACCTTCTCGATTAATGTCAGCTTTAAGTCAAGCAGATTTATTTGGCATAATCATTTGATAAACCGGTCTTTTGGTATGAATTGCAAAAGTTTCTTGTTAATCTTACTTTGCCTTTTTTTTAATTACTGGGTGATCTTTGTAATGAAATTAAGAGTCCTAATGAAAAGAAGGGGGTGCGAAGGTTTCTAGTACCCGTTGTTTAAGATAAAATAATTTTTTATATAATACTCTTTCCGTAGATCTCCCTTTTTCTGGTAATTTATTTACTTGGAGAAAAAACAAAAGTGGTCTGGATTTCGAAATTCTTGATAGGGACTTAGCTTCTCCTAATTGGTTGAATCTTTTTCCTAACATGAATTTCGTTCATCACGCGTTCACTAGCACATGCCATTGTACTATTTCGATACAATTTGACCATACTGTTATTAGAGAAGCCCCTCCATTTCGTTTCAAAATTCTGTGGACTCTTCGTGACGATTTTAGTAAATTAGTCAAGGGTAGTTGGCAATGCCAGTTTCATGGATCTTATTATAACACCTCAATTATTCGGTCAGATAATTGAAGGTATTACCATCTCGGTTACCCGAGTTAGTGCTTCAAAATTCCAATCAAAGAACATTTATCATAATAACAGGTTTAGTGATTACATAAACGTAAACGAAATGACCACTATACTCTTCTCCTGACCCATCAAGCTCGTGCCGTCTCCCGCGAGCTATCCAAACAACCTGTACATAACCTGCTCCCCATATGATCGGAAAGATCATACGGATCGACACATGCCACCCCGAAAATAGGTGACAATTACACAAACAAACAACACGTCACTTACGATAAATAAAGTGTGACACAACTCAAAATGTGTGATTATGCAACATGACTATCATATGAATGAGACGCTATCCAAGAATCACCGTGCTGGTACCGGGAAATGCCCAGACGTACCCACAACCACAGGTGCCAGGAACACGTCCACGACACTACACCACAGAAACAGGTACCGGGACACGCCCATACGTACCGGGCCCGTAAGCCAACCGGGTCCCCTGGCAGACTTCGTGTCTCATCCACACGAGTCCCTCCGTAACTCAAGCCATTAATGTGCACAACCCTCTTGGAGCGACGCAAGCTGAAGACGGTCTACCAACCGCCTTCCGTCTCCAAAGAACAAGTAACCGATCAACCTCCATAAATGCACGATACCATAGAACATGTCAATTACCGACTCATTCAATGCATATGAATAACAAACGACTCATTTAACAAATAGACACAATATCGAACTGAGTAGGATAAACCTACCTTTTAGCAATCCCGTCAAATAAGAAAGCAAACGGATATAAATGGGCTCCTCCATAAAGTCGGCACCTAATTACGATAATTAAACATAATTACTTACTAATCTAATTAAATTAAATACGAATTACTAATTAAATCTAATTACTAATATACTTATGTAATTAAATATAATTACATTCAAATCTCCACTCATACCCATTTTAATAATTAAATCCTGACTCATACTCGTACTCCCTCCTTAACCACAACAACCACCGCCTCCGCTGCCACCATAGACCACTACCACTAGCCATGGTGGCCATGGCCAGTAGAAGTACGAACGGCCGCCACCAACAACTATCCACAACACGACAACATCAACCACTCGCCCCCCCGTACACGACCCCACCAATAAAAACACCCCTCGCCGGCGCGGGCCACCACCGTGGCCACCCCTGACCATAGTGGACCACTGGACCCCACAATCAACCACCAGCAACCACAGCAAGCAACGCCTACGAACGCCTATAGTATACAACATCAATCATAACTCGATCCGACCACCCCTCCGTCCCCCTCGATATCCGACCACCACAGCCACCCATTCCACCGTCCACGACCACCACCGTGAACCCCTTACTACGTAAAACAATAACCACCGAAAGTCTTCCAAAATGGGCCACGACAACAAGGGTAAAAACCCATCTTAAGACGGTCTTACAACAACAACTAATCAACTGAGTAGGATTAACCTACCTTATTTGCAAATCCTAGTTAGCAATCACAGCAAATTAATCGCAGAATCCTCCCTCTACGAATCTGTCACCTAGTCATCAATATACATAATTAATATAACCCTAATATTTCCCCTAATCGTAGATTAGGTTTTATAGGCACTATGTGTTAATTATTTAATCGATACGATGCTTACCTTTATGGTCTAGGTCTAGATCCGATCTTCAATGCAAGTATGAAAGAGAGAGAGATGCAGTACGTAGTCTTGATTTGTGAAATAGGGTTTTAGAATTAGAATAAAGTGATTTAAAATAAGATCTCTCCCTTTTATACTTATTGAATAAAACCGGAAATTCTAAGTCGTCAGGCCGTCGGCTCGGTCGAGCCAGATGTGGCTCGGCCGAGCTACCTTCAGCTAGGTCGAGTCACTTTGACTCGGCCGACTAACTTTGTTCCAGGAACTTCTGAAACGTGACAAAACTCAAGAAACTTTCTAAGGACAACCAGCTCGGTCGAGCTACTTCTAGCTCGGCCGACCTATTTAGGCTCATAAAACCGTAGTATTACAGTCTTCCCCTCTTAAAAACGAACTTCGTCCACGAACTTCACACCTATACTCAAAACGTGACTCAAGACTCGATTCTAGGTTTAACTTTTGCTTGGCTTATAACAAACGAATACTAATTAAGATTCATAAAAACTCGATATATAACGTACTAACTTGTAAAAATGTATTTGCGATCTTCTCCTACCCCCCTTAAAGAATTAAGGTTACGTCCTCATAACCAAACTCACCTGATCAAAGAGATGTGGATACTTTTCGCGCATAGCATCTTCTGCTTCCCATGTGGCTTCTTCTACTTGATGATTTGACCACAAGACTTTGACCAGTGATGTCTCATCATTTCTAGTTTTCCTTATCTTTCGGTCTAGAATTTCCTTGGGTGTTTCCACATATGTAAAGCTTCATCCAATTCTACATGCTCCACCTCCAACACAAGTGACACATCAGGGATATACTTCTTAAGTTGCGAGAAATGAAATACATTATGGACTCGATCAAGTGAAGCACGTAAAGCTAGCCGATATGCTACCTCGCCCACTCGATCAAGGATGTCATAAGGACCAATATATTTCTAACTCACCTTGCCCGTCTTCCCGAACCTCATTACTCCCTTCATTGGAGACACCTTCAGCAGAACTTTGTCTCCAACTACAAATTCCACCGCTCGACGATGTAAATCTGCATAACTCTTTTGTCTGTCTTGAGCTGCCTTCATCTTCTGTCGAATCATCTTCACATGTTCGACCATCTCTTGCACTAACTCAGGTCCCAAAACTACTGCTCCAGCACTATCATCCCAACATATTGGACTTCGACACTTCGTACCATATAATGCTTCGAAAGGTGCCATCAATACTTGTATGATAGCTGTTATTATATGAGAATTCAATCAAATCCAAGCGATCCTCCCAGCTGCCTCCGAATTCCTTGACACACGCCCTTAGCATGTCCTCCAAGGTCTTTATAGTTCTCTCCATTTGTCCATCTGTTGATGGGTGAAATGCGGTACTCATCTTCAAAGTAGTGCCCATTAATTCTTGTAGCTCCTGCCAGAATCGTGAGATGAATCGCGCATCACGATCCGAAACTATGTCTTTAGGCACTCCATGTAATCTTACTACGTTCTTGCGATAGCCATTTGCTAACTGAAGCTTGCTCCAAGTGTCTTTCATTGGAATGAAATGAGCTGCCTTAGTCAAACGATCCACGATCACACAAATCATGTTATTACCTTGTACGGTACGCGGTAATCCCACAATAAAGTCCATGGATATTGACTCCCATTTCCATTCATGTACATCGAGTGATTAAATCTTACCTTGTGGTCTTCTTTGTTCTCCATTGACCCTTTGGCAAGTCAAACACATAGCAACGAACTCTGCAACATCCTTCTTCATTCCTGGCCACCAGAAAGTCTTCTTTAAATCCTTATAGAGCTTATATCGTCCCGGATGTATAGAATAGGGTGTACAGTGAGCCTCCTTCATAATTATCTCTCTCATGTCTTCATCAGCTAGTACACACCATCTACCATCAAACCTTACACTCCCATCCGAATGAATGGAAAATCTGGTCATGTTCGCTCCTCCAATATTATCTCTCCACTCCTGAATCTTGGGATCAAGGAGTTGCTTTTGCTTTAGCTCTGTATAGAAATCTGGTTCTAAGGTCAAAGTACTAACCTCGTCACCCTTGCGAATCATGAAAATTCCCATCTTATTCACCTCATCCTTCAGTTGCATCAATGACAATGGTGTACATAATGCATGTATACTCTTTCTGCTCAATGCATCAGCAACTACATTAGCTTTCCCTTCCAGGTAGTCTATCTTCATGTCATAATCTCCAATTAGCTCCATCCACCGCCTCTGCCGCATGTTCAACTCCTTTTGTGTGTGAATGTATTTGAGACCCTTATGATCCGAAAATACCTTAAAAGTTGCTCCATATAGGTAATGTCTCCAGTTCTTTAAGGCATACACCACTCCACCTAGTTCCATGTCATGTGTCGGATAATTCTCCTTATACGGTTTCAGTTGTCTCGAGGCATATGCAATCACCTTTCCGTTCTGCATAAGCATACACCCCATGTCATTCTTTGATGCATCTGTATATACTTCAAAAAAAGCATCCCCTTCTGGTAAAGCTAGGATAGGAGCCGTAGTCAGACGTTCCTTTAAAGTTTGGAACGCCGTCTCACAACTCTCATCCCAGTGAAATTGAGTCTCCTTTCTCATTAACGCCATCATTGGTTTCGCGATAGTCGAGAAATCCTTTACGAATCGCCTGTACTATCCGGCCAATCCCAAGAAACTCCGAATTTCTGCTACATTCTTTGGTGCGGTCCACTTCGAAACTGCTTCTATCTTTGCTGGGTCAACTTAAACACCTTCTTTTGAGATGATATGTCCCAAAAAGGACACCTTCTCGAGCCAAAATTCGCATTTTGAGATCTTTTCAAACAAGTGATGGTCTCGCAAGGTTTGCAACACTACTCTTAGATGCTCCTCATGCTCCTCTCGACTCTTGGAATAGACCAGTATGTCATCGATGAAAACGACTACAAACTGATCCAGATATGGACTGAATATGCGGTTCATTAAGTCCATGAATACTGCTGGCGCGTTAGTCAGTCCAAATGGCATTACTACATACTCATAGTGACCATACCTCGACCTGAAAGTTGTCTTTGGTATATCCTGCTCTCGAATTCTCAGTTGATGATAGCCTGACCTCAGATCGATTTTAGAGAAAACTCCGGCTCTACTCAATTGGTCGAATAGGTCGTCTATTCTAGGTAGAGGATACCTATTCTTAACTGTTACATGATTCAGCCCTCTATAGTCGATACACAACCTCATAGAGCCGTCTTTCTTCTTCACGAACAACACTGGTGCACTCCAAGGCGTTACACTTGGTCGAATGTATCCCTTCTCCAGCAGATCATCTAGTTGTTTCTTTAACTCGTCCAGCTCATAGAGCCGTCTTTCTTCTTCACGAACAACACTGCTTCGGTTGTTAGCACTTCCTTGTCGCTGATAGTTTCCACCATTGCCATGGTTAAAGTAGCTGTTATGGCTATTAGCTTGTCCACCCTGATTAAAACCCGAAGCAGCGAACCGATTACTTGCCATGCTCTGGTTTGGTGTCGGTGTGAAACGATACTGCTGTTGTTGTGGCCTCTGAGGAATGAACGCGTTAGGACTAGCACATTCATGTTTCCTGTGGCCAAATCCTCCACAACCGAAGCACTGCACTCCCGAGTTAAAGTTGTTGGAGCGACCACCTTGCCCTCCAAATGAAGATGCACTTCCAAAGCCAGATCCTCCGGAGTAGTTCTTGTTCTGATAATTACCCCGTTTGAATCCTGACTGCCCACCATTCTCATTATCACTCTTTCTCTTCTCATTCAGCTTTTCCCGAGTTTCTTTGGTCATTTCCACCATCCTTTCATCATTCCCCGCTCTCTCATATGAGTCAGCCTGATTCGTGAGATAATCCTTGCTCAAAGCGAAGAGCCTTGGCTGCTGGAGTGAGTTCCATATCGTCAGCGTACCTTGCCAGCTCGTTGAAGCGCTTGTAGTACTCTGCAACAGTCATTGACTCTGTCATGCGGTAGTTAGAGAATTCCAGCCTCATCTTAGCTTTCAAGTGTTCCGGAACGAACTTCTTCCTCACAGCACCCTTGAATTCCTCCCAAGGAACGACACCTCCCGCGTACTGTTCACGAGCATCCGCCTTGACACTAGCCCACCATGCCCCAGCTTCATCTCGCAGGTAGAACGCAGCTTGATCCGCCATGTGTTCCGCCGGACAGTTGACCACTGCCAAGACGTTCTCCAACTCCCGATGCCAGTTATCGAGCACATGAGGTAATTCGGTACCCTCATAGATAGCTGGGTTGAAGCGAGAGATAGTGGTGCGCAGCTTTGCAGCATCTACTACCACCTCCCGGTTCTGATTAGCATTCTTGAGAGCCTCCATCATAGCGCCATGCTGCTCGAGGATCCAGGCTACCTGATCTGTGCTCATCTCTTGAGCTTTGAGATATGCAGTTGATCTTTTGGGCGGCATTTTAAGCTGATATAAGAAATGAATGTAAGCATATAGCCTACGGCTCAAAACAATTAAGTCCCCAAGGAGCTAGCTCGGTCGAGCTTATACGTGGCTCAGCCGAGCTGCTCTCGGCTCGGTCGAGCTACTACCTAGCTCGGTCGAGTCGTTCGAGATCAGAATATGGCAGAATGGAACACGGGACCCCAGCTCAGTCGAGCTACTTTCAGCTCGGTCGAGCTGCTGCGCCCTCGGTCGAGCTACTCTCAACTCGTCCGAGCATCTTTGAAACAGAAACTTCTGTAATCGTCTGTAAACTACCCACTCGGTCGAGTCACCTGTGGCTCCGTCGAGCTACCCTTAGCTCGGCAGAGTGACTCTCAGCTCGATCGAGTCATGCCTGTTACGTTATCTACCCGCACGATTACTAACTATGGCTATACTACACATGGCTTACTAATATCGGGGCTTCCGTCTTAACATACAAACATAGATCATGCGATTGTAAACGGTAAACAACAATCATGCCATCACATACCACGTAATTCATATCACATTTTCTTCTAACAATTAATCATACCATCATATTTCACATCACAAGCATACATATCATACAATATCCTATCCCATCTACCCATGGTGAACGATTAGGACGTCTCCCAAGCCCTTGCGGTAGCTCCAGTCAACTCCCAACCGGGTTCATTTTAATTGACACACTAAGTTCATTGGTTCATTGGTTTTAGGTTCCAAGATCATTGCTCTTATACCACTTTGTAACACCCTCATATGCCGGAGTGCCTTTACCAAGGACTACCCTAGCATATGGGAGCGTTACCATCTCGACATAACCGAGGTAATGAACATATCAAAAGAAACAATACTCGTACCTTTATTAAATGTGTAAAGTTAATGTCTTACAACAGTCTCATAACCAATAATACAGAAATATAAATGTCTCATAACGCTAATAAAACTAATGTCGGCTAAGCTAGTCTAAGCTAGTGGCGACTCTTCCCATCCTAGAAGGACATCATCATCCATCAACTCAGTACCTGCTAAACCAACTGTTCACCATCCCCGAATGGATCACAGCATGTCAAAGACAAACAACCGGGGTCAGTCAACTGAAGATAAAAGTAAGACAATCAATATATATGTACACAAGAAGAAGTAATGCAATAACACAAACAAGTGTGATCTCCGGTCTCCTTCTCCTCTACCAGAACCGACTACACGCCGAAGCATGTAGCCCTGCCAGGTTACCCATCGCAACATGTAACCCTCGCCGCCAGTGGGAAGACCGCAGCCCGCCC
>JAGPOY010005850.1:0-10718 GCA_018983105.1 Silene uniflora
ATACAAATGGTTACATACCATAAATAGTCTATTATTTACTCTTATACCCTTAGTGGGCCAAACTTTCCACCCAAATAATAACCCACTAATCCCCACCAACTCAACATTTAACAATATTTTAACCCAACTACTACCCCACCAACCTAACATTACTTTCCATATTTGCCCTTACTTTTACCCTCTTTTCTTAAATTCCGTTTTTTTTACCACGTCACCATTTGTCTGGTATGGAGGGAGTATTACGTATACCGAGGGTTTGCCTAGTGGACACCGAAGATAGCGGCTACAGATTCCCTCATCACCAAAAAAAATAAAAAATTGTCCAAGGACGTACCGCAAAGGCTGGAGCGGAATTTGTCCATACTCGCCTCCTTACATTAAATTCCTAAATGACTTATTAATTTTATAGTTATACAAAAAAAGATCTCATTATCGTATAATGATGACAAGGTAAGCATATTTGAACAACATTAATAAAAAAAATTATGTAAACTAACTTAAGATGAAAAGTTAAATCGTAAATCATAGTTTTTCCAGTCCAATCCGGTTCGTAAAGGAAAAACCCGGGTCCAGACTGAAAACCACAATCCTTAAAAAGCTTAGACTGGAGATCGGGCCAGAATTTTTAATCCGGTTCCAATTCGGTCTAATTTTACGGTCAGGACCGGATTATGCACACTCATAGTTGGAAGTGTAGTTTCTACTCTCTAGCACCAAATCTAGAATGAGGAAAGTGAATAGTTAAATCGAGGCTTTACCAATGCTAAAAATTTACTATTACCAGATCTTTTTAGCGATAATTCGCTTGGAGACTACCCCTGAAACTCTGAAGTGAATGAAGATGAACCTCAAACTCTGTCTACTCCTAATGATGAGCAATCAAATGGAAAAAATAAATAAGGCAAAATTAACAAAAATAATCCAATGTTTGCCTTCCGAAAATAATCCAACCTTTTGATTTTAAAAAAATAACTCAACCTTTGCTTTCATGTCATAAAAATTAGGGTTGAGCAAAATCATACGATACGGTTTTATTATATGTATCCGATACCTATACGATTTTAATTATACAGATTTCCGTATATCCGATACGAATTTCCGGATATCCGATACGGTTCTTTAAAAATTGTATCGGATAAGAATTGACAAAATATAAAACCGGATATACGGTATCTGATACGGCTGCTTTTTCTCTAGAATAAAATATTAAAATATATACACAACTCACAAATATCCAATATGTTGGTGATTAAACCTTATTAGTATTAAAATTTATAAGTTATTTACTCTTATAACTTTTTAAAACACTTTTAAGTTACTAAAAAACCAACAACCACACATAGAAAAAAAAATTTTAAATTACATAAGTGAGGCTCAAAACCAGATACCGGATATACGTTTTCCAGATATACGGAAAACCGGATATACGGTTCCCGGATATACGAAAAAACTGGATATACAGTTTCCGTATATACGGAAAAACTGTATCGGATAATGTGGACCATACCACCCGCGCCGCGCGCACTTGCGCGTTCGGAAGGGAGTTAAGGCGGCGGCACTGCATCCACGGAACTTTGGTTCGCCTAAGCACATCATGGACCGTTACCGATATGTGAGGCATTGAAACCGATGAAAGGTTGAAGAGCCTGCATTTGTGGAGTCGCCACCATTTTTTATGGGAAATTGGAACCTTTCTAATACTCTATCTCATGTCAAGACACAAAGTAGTGACATAGACACTAAGAAATTCGTTACCCTTATCATTTTATGTCTAGAATGACTCTCGAGTTGCCTATGGACACGGATGTCCAGAGATAGCTGGAGTAAGGGGTGAGGGTACGTATTAGGAAGTTCTTTTATTCGAACACCTAATCCCGCTCGCCTCGATAGCGGCCTCTACTAATGATCATGGAAATCGTTCGTATTTGATATTTCGTTGGAGTAATGCATGCAATGGAACATCCAATAAGTTAATCCTAGCATGTGAGAATTTACTATGTCGGTTAACAATTAGGTTTAGCAAATTAGGCGGATCGAAGTCGGGATTAGATTCGTTTACATGTGAATAAACGAATAAACAATGAATGATAATAATAATTACAATGATAAAATTACAATAATTACATGATCCATGTCAAAAGTATTTTGAGACGGGTTTCAAAAGAGAAAATAAAATAATTTGAAAAGTATGAAAATAGGGGTCTGATTAGTTGTGGTAATAACGGTATTAGCCGATTAAAACCGTAATTAGACGTCTATGTCGAGACGAAACAAGTTCAGAGGCAGAAGCTAGCCCTGGAACTGGCGCAGCAACTGCTGCGCCCTCTGGAAAAGGCGCAGCTCATGTTGCGTCTTTTCTGGAGCTGCGTTTTGGCTGTGAAGTCAGAATCGTGGATTGTTATCGTTCATTGGTTGGTTTAAGGATTGATCGACTATAACTCGTGTAGAAGTGCTTTACAAATTACATGCAATCTATTGTTGTCATAAACGAAAGAAAACATGAATGAAAGAGGTCGAATTATTACATACAATATCAGACTTTGAAAGATTGAAACTTGGGGTTGAAACAGAGATTTTGAACGGATGAAAGCTCTCAATATGTATCAAATATGGATCCCAGAAACTCAATATGGACAATTGAACCTCTGAAAATCGACTTGAATTGAAACAACGAAAACCCGCAAACATGGATTGTTCGGGATTTAGGACGAATTATCTCTTGAAAATTGAAAGGAATTTGTAAAAAGGTATTTACATATTAATGTGAAAAAGGAAGACTAAAAAAGAAGATCGAAAGAAGAAAAAAAAGCGAAACCAGACAGAGGAACGAGGAAGAAGAAGAAGAAGAAGAAGAGCAGGACTGCCAGCAGCCTCTGGAAGAGGCGCAAAAGAAGCTGCGATCCTTCCAGAAGGCGCAGCAGGGCTGCGATTCTTCCCCACGTTTTCCAGTGCTGTTTCGTGAAAACGATTAAAAAGGTTTGTTTTAAAAGATGGTATCAAATATACTTTTGACATGGATTTTACAATAATGATAACGATAATAAAATACAATGAGAAAAGCGGGATTTACACCCTTAGACTTACATGTTTGACGAAACGGGATTGACTAAGTTGACGTTTAGTGATTGCTCGACTCGAATATGCGTGGAAAGTGCCCTCGTAAGAGGATTTAGTAGATTATTAATTAGGTTGATTGATGTGGAGTTGGTCAAATTGGTCGGTCTAATGCAACGTGACTGGGACTCGGAAGGGATCCGAGCTTACGTGGTCGATTGATCAAGCACGTAGGCGTGAATAGTAGGAACACGGTCTTAGAATGCAAAGGGAGAAGAGAAGGGCGGACACTCGCGTAAAAAATATGAAGGTCAAAGGCCTCTATTTATACTAGAGAATGTGAAGAATTTAGGAATGACACAGATTTAGAAATAAATCTCGAAAATATTCTGAAAATCTCGAAAATTGTTTATTTCTATATAAGTTATGAGCTCTTTGGCTTTTAAAGTTAAGAGATGGGAAAGTGACGGATAGTGGATGGGTAAATATGATAATTGATAACGGGGAATCGGTGATTAACCTCCATAACTCTATGCAATTGTAAAATTAAGCTCCACCATTTTTAATAGGAGTAATTTGGCCCCCATAACTAATGTAATAAGTGAAATCAAACTCCTTTATCAAAATCTCATGAGAAATTGATTTATCATATCACAAAAGTAAAAATAGTTATCTTTTGTGAAAAATACAAAATAAAATTTTGAAAAATTAATAAAAAAAAATTAAATTAGCATAAATTAGATAAAAAAAATATTAAAAAATTTTACGTAAATAAAAAATATTTTATTTCTACATAAATTACATATTTTTTTTTTAACTTTTTAACAAAATAAATTTTTGTAAAATATTTTTTTAGGTAGTTGTGTTAAAATCTTAAGTCGGGAAAAAAGATTTTCATGACAAAAAATATAATAAAAGGGTAAAAAAATATTTAAATATTTCTATTTTTCAACATTTCAAAAACATTTACACATAAGATTGATAATTATTGTTTTTTTTCAAAAAAGCATACCGAATTACATACGTATGTAAAAAAAATTGGTTTTAATATGTAATTTGTATTATTTTTTTCATCTAATTTATGCTATAATTTTTTTAATTAATTTTTAAATTTTTTTTTTCATAAAAACATAACAATTTTTACTTTTGTGATATGATAAATTGAATTTCTCATGAGATTTTGATAAAGGGGTTTAATTACACTTACTAGTTTTATACCCGTGCAATGAAATGCACGATTATATTTTTTCGAAACAAAAAATCTACCCCTGTAAATTGTACGACCCAATTTTTAAATGTTTGATTATATAATAGCGGAGTTTTAACGTGTGCTCTTATAATCCTAAATACGGAGTAGAGAGAAAATAATAAAAATCTTTTGCTAAATATCGTATAAATGAGTTAATCGAAATTTTGGTTACGTTAATTATTTTCTTTATACATTTATTTTATTTCCGATCATTTTTTCTTTTACCAAAAGCGGAGTTAGTAAATAGATATACATTAAAATTGGTATCGACTAACTATCGTATAAATGAGTTAATCATTTTCTCTTTTACCAAAGCCTATATTTTTTGAATTCAATAAATTATTAATTTATTGTTTTTATTTGGTCGTACTTTTCCAAGATTTAATAACTTACATGTAGAATAGGAATGGGAAATTGGATTTTTTTCATAATTTTTTAATTAGCTTACATGTAATTGGGTTTTTTTATAATTTAGATTGATTTTAAAATCATAAAAAAATGTAAAATAGGAATCGGAATTTAGGAATTGAGTTGATGAGAGAGGATAATTAATTAGAATAGGAAACATGAGGGGACCCACATGTAGAATAAATCCTCAAAACTCATCAACCAATCAGAATACTTGAAAATACTCGGCTTTTATATACTTTAGATTACGTAAGTTATGGGCTAAATTACTCCAACTAAAAGTTGTGGGGATTAATTTCACAATTGCATAAAGTTATGGGGTCAATCACGTCTTCCCCGCAATTGATAACATGACACGTTGACACTACCTATTTTAGCTCTTGACCATATAAATTTCTTTATTTTTACTTTCCAATTTAACGTTAACTTCTTAAATATGTTCTTTTCTCTTATATTATATATTTTTTTTAATTTAAATTTATTATAATATTATTTAAACTACCTATCAATGATGCCGAGGTTCGAATATTATAGAGTGATAAATTCATCATTGAGACAGTTGGTTTATGGTTAAATTACATGGAAAAATCAATTTATTACCTTAGCTAACCTTATTTTCATTTTCAAAATCTTTTTCTTATAGAAGGGCTAAAATAAAAAAATTATAAAATCATTAAACATATTTTGTAAGAAAATCATGTCAAATTCTTACTAAGGTTAATCAGTCAAGATATATTACTATAAAATTCTAGTTATTTGGCCAAATTAGTCCAATGAAAATGGTGATATATATTTCTATTAAATTCGAGTTAATTTCCCAAATTATGTCTAATCTCTAGAGAATGAAATCAGATAAGATAGTGGGATATTTATGTAAATTCTAGTTAGGCTATGTTTGGTAAAATTAACTGAAAATGTAGCTGAAACCTGAAAAGGTAACTAAAAACCGAAAGGCTAAGTAAACCTGAAAAGGTAACTGATAAGATAGCTGAAAATTAGGAGCTGATAAAGTAACTGACTATATAAAAATGTGTTTAGCTAATTAGCGGAAAAAGTAGCTGATTTTGATAAAATGACGTAAGAGGATATGATAATTATTTAATATTATAAATTAATAGGGTAAAAATGGAAGATAGCTCATTTCAGGTAGCTCATTTCTCACATGTTACCCGATATTCATTTTAGGTAGCTTATTTCGTCAAATAATCTACTTACCAAACACTTTCAACAAATAAAAACTTTGGTCAAATAAACTACCTAAATTGTCTTGCTAAACAAAGCCTTATTTGTCCAAATAATTATGTCCAACAAAAGATAATGATTTCTTCTTTTCATATTTTCAAAATTTTGTGAATGAAATTTTAAACAAACGTATGAAATTGATATGAATAAATGGAATCTACTATTACATTCCCTATTAGTTTATTATGTATTTGGGATAATATTTAGGAATTTTATTCCTAATAATGTGAGTCATATTCAAACAAACTACGTCCACTATTATATAAGCTCTTCATAGTAAGCCAAATAATGGCTTGCCGCTCACGAGCGTTTAATGACTAACTACAACCGGGTAAGACGCGGCCTCCATGATGATCCAGCCTGTCCTAGATGTCTCGAGCACGACGAGACTACGAGCCACCTCTTGCGTGGCTGCCACTTCTCGCGCGAGATTTGGGCCCTAGTCGGTGATTGTGCTTCCTCACCGGACTTCCATAACTTACCCTTTTCGAAATGGATCTCTAAAAATGCGAGTAACGGGATGCCCAATGCAACGCATAATTGGTCCATGAAATTTGCGATAACTTGTTGGTGGATTTGGCGATGGAGAAACAATGTAGCATTTGGGCGACACGCGGATAACCCGTCGGACCCAATACGGTTCCTACATCATCAGTTCGACCTAACCCGCAAAGCCTTAGATCCTTTCTACCTCCTTGTCCCGACGCCTGGTACTAATCACGAAGAACGGTTTATTCGCTGGAATGCCCCCCCCCACGGGTGGATACTTCTTAACACTGATGGGGCTTCGAAGGGGAACCCAGGTCCAGCAGGATGTGGCGGTCTCTTTCGGGATGCTTCGGGTAACTTCATAGCTGCCTATCATTTTTCTTGCGGGATTTGCAATTCTATGAGGGCGGAAATGCGTGCCTTAGTAGTTGGACTAGAGAGAGCTCATTCTATGGGTATTCGAAAGTTGATGGTACATATGGATAATTCGACATGTGTGAGTTTCGTCAAGGAGGAGCAATTACTTAGTAATAGCCTGCGTCCGCTTGTACAACGGTGCATCGAGCTTATAAATCTCAACGGATGGACGGTGAAGATTGATCACGTTTTCCGAGAAGCAAATAGAGCTGCAGATTGGCTTGCTAATGCTGGAGTCAACGCCAACACCGCAGTAACTTATTTTGAGACACCTCCAGAAGGCATCTATAGTATTTTACGGGAAGACCTGTTAGGGGTCGCTTTCCCTCGCATTGTTAGTATTTAGTTTTATTCTTGTTTACGGGGCTTTGCCCCTCTTATGCACCAAAAAAAAAAAAAATAGTAAGCCAAATAATTTCACCAAAGCCATATACTCATATATTTATATTCAAAAAAGAGGTCAAGAGTCCCAACATTAATCTTTGTACCATAGACATCTTGAAAAATAAATATAAATATGCAAAGTTATTGCCAAGAAAGTCCTAAACTAATACTCATATCACAATGTTATGTGAAACCCAAAAATGTAGTCAATGAAGCACAAAAAGAACATTGTTTCTTAGGTGCAAAAGATATAGGCATGATGACAATGGGTCCAATTCAAAGGGGTCTTCTTTTTAATAAAAATTCACATATTTTAATACCCGATTATATAAACAAAATTAAAAAGTCATTAGCTTTCTCTTTCGCCCATTTCTACACTTTATCGGGTCAATTTGCCACCCAAAAATTTATAGACGAACATAAGTGTTCGTTCTATATTGATTGTGATAAGGGTTCTGGGGCACGTCTCATCCATGCTTCTCTGCAATGCACTGTATCTGACATTGTCTCCTCTAAAGACGTCCATCCTATCATCTATAGCTTCTTTGATCGCGGTGAAAAATCTGTTAATTATGACGGCCATACTAGACCGCTTTTGTCGGTCCAAGTAACCGAGTTAATTGATGGGATTTTCATTGGGTTCACCATGAATCATTGCATAGCGGATGGAACGTCCTTGTGGCACTACATAACCTCGTTATCCGAAATATTTGGTCAACTCAAAGACGACAACGAAAATGAAAATGAAAATGATAACGACGTTGTTCCGATTTCTAGAAAACCAATTTTAGCGACGTTATTCCCGGATTATGGGTATGATAAAATTTTCAAATTACCTTACCTTGAACCCGAAGAGTTCATATTTCGATATGAACCCGACCCATTCAGACAGAGAATATTTCACTTCTCATCCAAATCCATTGCAATGCTGAAGGCCCAAGCTAATGAAGAATGTGGGTTTAACAACCACATTTCTTCATTCCAAGCCTTATCCGCGTTTACGTGGCGGTCCATTACTCGTGCTCGAAATTTGCCATCTGATATAGATGTTAGTTTGAGTGTAGTAACGAATACTCGTCCCCGAATCAATCCACCATTGCCATCCGAATATTTTAGGTGTTTTTTCGGGGGTACCTCGGCCGTATCTAAAGTGGGCGATTTGTTAAGTAACAGTCTAGGCCATACTGCATTATTAATTAACAAAAGTATCAAAATGCACGATGACAAAGTCATTCGAGAAATGGCAAAACAAGTTGAAGACAACCCTCGTGTTATCCGACCCGGTCCAAACTCGGCCAGTTACGGCCGGCCTTATAGTGTAACCGTAAGTGGTTCACCAAGGTTCGACATGTATAAGCCTGAATTTGGACTAGGTAAAGCTGTAGCGGTCCTAGCAGGCTATTCTAATAAGGATGATGGTAAGGTGACCGCTAAACCAGGACGCGATGGAGGTGGAAGTGTCGATCTAGAGATTTGTCTTAAGCCTGAGGCCATGAATGCTCTTGAAACAGATGACGAGTTCATGAGTTTTACCTCATCTACTTAATATCGTCTTGAGTGTAGCTGATATAAATTTCAAGTTCATGGTTTTAAAATTATTTTTATGTTATTTGTATTTGTATTGTTGTATCATGGACCTATTAATTGGTTTATGTGCTGAATCAAAAATCTAATCTCATTTACATATACTTTCGAAGATGATTCTGTAACAGCACAACGAATCAGTTCGATTATTATTAATTAGAAGACTACATACATAAAGTCCATATATAGTTACTCTATCCTAAAGATCGATGAGCCGATATATTACCAGTTCAGTTATCCAACAAAATTCAAAAAATGACCATAAATCAGACTGCATAATTCCCAAATCTACAGCCTGGGATATATATCCCTAACATGCATATTTCAAGTGCATTTAAGTAAATATCCGATATACATTTGATTAAAATACAACTCACTGCACATATATTTAACAAATGTATAGAAATGATTGGAACTCATGGACTATTAGTTATGTGCTGGAGGAGAAGGTAGAAAAAAGAAAAATCGCAACATTACTCTTTTCACAATTCATGAAAGAATAGCCTTGAACTCATGGTCATTTTGAAGAGCTACCATGTGTTGTTCTAGTTCAAGAGGTATTTCTATTTCCACACTTCCACCACCTTCACAACCTTCACTTACAACTACCCTCCCATCATTCTCACTTCCAGTTCCTCTAAGGGCCGCTACGGCTTTACCCAGTCCAAATTCAAGCCCATACATACTAAACCTCGTTGATCCTCCTATCACCACTCTGTTCGGACCAAGAACGCCTTCATTTGACGCGCTTAGGAAGCCTGGAGTCACAATAAGATTACCAACCAATTCGTACGCATCACGAATGGATTTATTATCTTGGGCTTTGATTCCATCATTTAAACGCCTTGCGGCCCAGCCCAAGTCATGGGTTAGCAAGTCACCCACTTTGCAAATCACTTTAACTTGGGCTACATAATTCCCAAAGTAATCATCGGATAAAGGTGGGTCGAACCGGGGACGAGCATTGATAGCTATACTACAAGCTGTTTCTTGGTCTGCTGACAGGTTTCGAACCCTAGTTATCACCTTCCATATAAAAGCGGCTAAGGATTGATATGAAGACAAGTTCGAAACCAAGCCTTCTTGGTTATTATTGGCCTTGGCCTTAATCATTGCCAAAGATTTAGATTTCAGCTTGAAGAGGAGTCGATCCGTTAACGGGCCGGCCTTACGTTTCGTCATGACCTCCTCAAGCCCAAGATATGGCAACTTGATGGGTGGCCAATGCTCATAGACCGGTACCCGTGAAATTTCCAACGATTTCCCACTTGTATTAATTGAACAAAAAATTTCGGACAACATGCTAACAAAATGCATAAAAGATGTGCCATCCATGGCACTATGACTTATCGTAAACCCGATAAAAACCCCATCTACAAGTTCCGTAACTTGGACGGATAATATAGGCCTAGTGTGAAAATCATAACTTGTAAATACTTCCCCCAACTCAAAGAAGTTTTGAACAATACTCGGCACACGATGGTCCGGAGAATTAAGGATATCCGATTTAGTGACACCCGGGGCAACTACGTGACTTAGCCTTGCCCCAGGACCCTTATTACAATCAATGAACACGCAACAAGCATGTTCATCGATAAAAGTTTCGGTCTCAAATTGACCGGCTAACGTGTAGAAATGGACGAGAGCGATCGAAAGCGACTCTTTTAGGGTGTCTAGGAGACTAAGGAGCGTAGAAGAAGGTGATTGATGAAGAGAGTAATTGTAAAGGAGACCCTTTTGTATAGGATCAATGCTTAACAAGCATATCTCAATCGGGTTTAAGTAAAATCGTTGTTTCGCTTCTTGAACTTCGTGCTTTGGTTTTATAAAGCATTCTGAGATTAACTCCATTTTTAGACATGTATTGTTCTTGCTACGAATTAATTAATTT
>JAGPOY010005851.1:0-10718 GCA_018983105.1 Silene uniflora
TTCGTGCTTCGCAATCAACTCTCTGTATCAAGATTTGCTGCAAATGGTGTGCTTACTGCAACTCGCAAGTTCCCAATCAATAGTTTACGTATCGTACCTTACTTTTACGGGGAAAATGGAAAATAAAGGAACTGACTGGTATTCTAATTTCTAATGCTCAAAATTGAATCCTAAATATATAATCTTCTTGTTCTTGTTCGCTTCCTCGGATATTAGTATCCGTTTTATCACTTCTCCCTTGCACATATTTGGAGGACACGGATTACAACATCCGAGAAGAAGTAACAAAATCTTGATGATGCGGAAGTATTCTCAGTCTCCCGTGTACCATCCCAGTTCCTACGTGGATCTGTAGGGCATTGCCGTTGTTTGTATCACATGGTTATTACTTATTACCGCTTTTTTAATCCTCTCTCCCTTTTGCAGGTGCTTACCAATCAGAGTGATGCTGTTTAAAGTCGTTGTTTCAATAAAGAATGTAAACTCGGTCCTAACTTGGTATAAACCCTAAAAGAAGAATTGATTGATTTTTATGTATTGTTGAAATATTCCAGGTTTATATAGTGGTGTAGGAAAATTTGGGGAGTTTCCTAACCCTAATATTTTTTTTTTAATAAAATTAATTTAATTTTTCTATATCTTTTAGGATTTAGTTTCCTTTTGTTTTAATTGTTTGTTTTAGGTAAAAATCAATTTTTTTTATCTTTATTTCAGCCGTGTAATTTAGGAATTTTTTTTTTTTTTTTTAAATCTAATTGTTTTTGTTTTAGGAAAAAACAATTGATTGTCGACTACAATTTTGCACAAATATTCTTGCAAATCTGCCTTCATCTCTTAGAACGTCTCTTATCTTCTCTCATTGTTTTTGCAACGTGCTACCATGGGCACTCCTAAACAAGCAACGGTTGGCGAGCTCGCTATTGGTTGGTTTGTTATTGGAGAAGGCAGATTGTAGAAGACAGCTATCGCATCATCCCATATGAGGCTGAGTCACCTGAAACGAGTCCATTACATATCATATAAACTCATATCTCAAGCAACACGTCATATTCAAGTCAAGAAAACAGCAAGGGACCTCCGATTGATATTGATTAAGGGCTGCCTCTTCTCTCTCATCGGATGGGTAAAAGCAGCAAGAAAACATGAGGGCGAGGTTGCTTCGCCTAACACGGTAAGGGAATGAATGAATCAATTAACACAGTTTTCAGGAGACGCAAGAAAGGAAAGAAATACGAACTTTGTAAGTATGTAACACCTTTAACTTTGTGTTTTTCCTACTTCCTGCTGCACAGTTACAGTCGACATCTATACTACCCTTCTTGAGCGGCAAACCAATCTAACAAAAGAACCATAGGAAAAAAAATAAGAAAGGAAATGAAAGACGAATCCTGGTCTATGAAGAGACAGTGTGGTCTAAGGATACCAATTATAATGCGAAAGTGTTAATTTTGATGAGAGCGAAGAAAGGCAGCCTAGCCAGTTTGTATGTGAGAGACGATAACAAAAGATAATGTAATTGCATATTATGATTAAAACATCAGATAATAAAGATCCTTTATTCGTTAATTTTTGCTCATTTATTCCTTTATATAAAATTATAAACCCCATTTGATTGGCGACGCAAATACATCAAGCAGTTTAGAGGAAAAAACTATAAGAACCTGAAAACAAATCATAATACTAAATATGAACAAGAAAATATAATGCCACATACCAGGACGTCTCCTTGTCTTGCGGGCAGACTGGTTGAGCCATCTCCTAACATAGTTTTGCCAGTGCTACTTGAAGTGAGCATTTGGAATAATATTGTTAGGTCTCACCACGCTTACCTACCTGTAAAAACTTCACACATCACATTCCATGTCCTGCACACCGTATCTCAATCATTTGTTCACATTCTATTAACAGAAAAATTATAAATCTGTGAACTAATCAATGTCAAGACATACATATCACCAACTCATAATGCAATTATATTCGAACAAGACGTGCGTATAAGAATAAAGGATTCAAATAGTATTTGTCAATCAAGCAGCCACTATCATCATTGCAAGATAATACAGATTTCCAGACTGGTCTGAACAACTGGTCTGAACAACAACAAACCATAAACTGAATCAGACCCATCAAACAATAATAAAACCCCAACACCATCAACTGATCGTTGTTTAAAGCGATTCAAATTGTTTTAAAATGTAGTTTAAAGTTAAAAAATACGAAAGTATCGCTACCCAGGAGATGCTACGTACGACTGCTATGGTTGTGGCGCCGTTATGTGGTTCGATGAGAGAGTGAAGAGCACAAGCTCTCGAAATAACACAAGGTTTAACATGTGTTGTAGAAATGTTAAAGCCTACAAAGTTAAAGCCTTTTGTTCTCTCTAATTTGTCATCATTTCTTGCTTTCTAAAACAGGTAACAACTTAAACAGCAACCAGTCAGTTAACAGTCGTAGAAGTAGTTACCTGATTAAGCCTGATCAGCAACCGCAATATGAACCTTCTGCCTACATCTGCGTCTTCTGACCCGAACATGAAAAGCGTGCGTCACTCGCGAAGGCAATAAAAAACAAGTCAAATTCCGACCAAGAGGAAACTATGGAGCGCAAAAACGAAAGAAAATGTAAACACCACTATCTTGATTAACATACACATATACATACAGGTAGATCAAAGCTCACTCTTATTGATAAAGACAACCACTATAATAATCCAAATCTAAAAAAAAGTGATTTATTGTTGAATATGAAAGATAACAAATAAAATGGGACTACAACTTGGACTGAATTAGAATTCTGGGCACATTCATTATCCAATCATAAGCATGAAATTCACAATGATAAATCCAATTATTTGTATTATTTTTCATTATGTTTATTTTATGTTTTATCAAAAATCTACGAAATCCTTGCTATATCCATTAAAATTTACAGATGGGTCCATCAAAAAAAAAAAAAATTACAGGTGGGATTTGATGTTTCCACCATAAGAATATGATTTAAATTAGGGATTTGTTGAGTTTTATGTCAATTTGCAAGAAAATTTTGAAACTTTCTTTTGAATTAGTAGAAACAAAAAGTATCAGTTTATAAAGAGAGTTTAACAAATCATTTTTAGACAAGAAAATTACTATATACTACAGGGTCTCACGAAACAGAATTTCGATAACTTGCCAGTCAGGGATTCAAGCCATCCCACTGTGCCAGCTGATTTGAGAAACACGGCTCAAAGAAAATTATAATCGTATAGGTAATTAGAGGTGAGTCAATTACCTTAGCATGATCAGGAACCTCCTCCATATGAGTCTTCTACCTCCATCTAACCCTTCTGCCCCAACCACAAAACATAAGTAATTGAATCAAACACAAGAAACGAAGAAGAATTGGATCACAAAAACAACAGAAATTAAAGAGGTTTATTATCGTAAGATTAGTTACCTTAGCCTGATTAACAGCCTTCATCGGGATCTTCTACCGCAATCTGAGCCTTCTACCCCAAATGTGGAAGAAATACATCATCCGGAGAATCAGAAGAACAAAATTCAGACCCCATAAACCAGGGGAGTATGGATCAAACAAACAAAATAAGTGAAAAGGGCTTTTAATGAGGGTCATAGTTCTGACAGACAGAAATAAATTGACAAACTATATACAGGAGAAAAATAAAAACAGAATAACCGATATGAGCTAACTGTTGCTTATAATCATCATGACAAAGTGAAGTAACTAAAAAAGCATTCAAACACGGCTCACCTTCCTCTCAAGAAATAGAGAAGCACATATCCAAGCGACTATAAGTCATCACGTAGACTTTGCTCTATGGCATATGACGATTTGTGGTGGAATCACGGTATCTTTTCGCAAGGCCGAAATCGATGATGTAGACCTGTAACATACAATCAGTAGAGGACAATTTGAAAGGATAACAATATGCAAAACAAGGACCAAACTGAAGAATGGCTCACCTGATTTGCTTTCCGACCAAGACCCATGAGAAAATTGTCAGGTTTAATGACACTACGCAAGGAAACTTTGGAATGCACATATTTGATTCTTGTGATCTGAAAAGGTTAGGTGGCGACAACATTAAGGTACAACTAATGACAATGAATACCTAAATTAATACTCCATATCATTTTAACAGTTGAAACATAGTAGCAGGAAAAGTATTCTTACCATTTGGTCAGCCAACATTAAGACCGTCTTCAATGAAAACTTTCTACCACAGTAAACAAACAGATCTTCCAAACTAGGAACCAACAAGTCGATCACAAGTATATGATCCTCTCCATCCACTACAGACCATTTCAAGCTAGGAATTCCACCTAAATTGGTACAAATCGGATCCGTGAGAGAGCCGTTTACAGCGATAAAATTATTGGGATAACCCTAATATTTGGGGATTTGATTGAAAAAGTAAATTAAATTAAAAAATACATGTTACCTTGAGATGGCGAAAGGATCATAAAACCGGTCTTCTGTAACGGCGAATGACTGACATCTTCATCTTAATTTGGTCGAGATCAATGCTACTGTTGAAGCTAATATGTTGAAAAAAGCGAATTCAGAGTGCTGAAAATTGAATTCGAAGGTTGTATAAAAGAATAGATCAAACTGAGATGGATTTGGAATGATAAGATCGTAATTCAAGAAATACTCAGGGACGGGAATAGTGAACTGGTGAGGTTTCCAGAAAGAGAGAGAAAGAAGTGACGGTGGAGTCTTAGAAGGGGCTGATGATTTTAGATATTATCATTTTAGATAAAATTGTGTCCTAAAATGCCTATAATGTTAACATAAGTTTTTAATTATCAATTTAATTTAATTTAATTTGCATTTAACATAAATAAAGCTCCTAAATTTTAATTAAACTTTGGATTAAAAGAGGTGGAGTAATTTAAACAAACCGGGTTCTACCCATCACAAATAACGAAATATTATACGGAGTAAATCATTTGCGTGATTAGAATAAATCTTTAACGACACTATTGGGGTTGAATTAAATTGTAAACATGGATTCCGTTTCAATGGAAATTAAAGAACCGAGAAAAATGAAGAAAGACAACAATGATACCGTGCAACGCACGGGCAAAAAATCTAGTAGAAAAAGGAAAGCCAATAATTTCCAATTTTTTTTTAAAAAAAAGTAAGACAATTGCCTTTTTTCCTAAAGGCAAAAGAAAATAAAATAAAAAATTATTGTGGGGAACTCCTAATTAGGATTGAATTTGTTCCTTTTTTGGCTATAAATATCGTTGTTCTGCCTCTACAATTCCCATTCCCATCACAAAACTCAAACCAAAATACCAAACCCAGATCACACGCCTTTTCAACATACAAAACCTTCTCCCCCCCTCTTCCTTCTAAACAATCATTCCTTTGTAAAACCGTCTTACACAAGAATTAATTAATCCGCGTACGAACATACATGGCAACGACAATTGTTCGCTCTCACGATTGCATCCGCCATGAATTAGGCTCAAACCCTAACCCTAACCCTAGAACAAAACATCGATGCCGCCGCCAGAAGAGAATCCCTACCACCGCGAAACCGAATAGGGGACCGATAATGGGTCAAGTGAAGATCCTGAAGCGCGGCGAAGAGTTGAAGCCGATGATGTTTGATAATATCAAGATAAAATCCGACTTATGTTCGACGGATCGTCTCGGTCCGGATCCGGAAATTGTACAGAAGCATGTTAGGGTTCCGGATTTGTATGCAGCTATTGCGCCGCCGCCACCGAGTTGTTTACCTTTTCCTTCGGCTTTTGTGTGTCGTAATCTGATGGAAACCGATTTGAGGAGGTTGCTTAAGATTTGAACCGAACCGAACCGAACTACTAGGTTAAGACATCTTCGGTTTTATGGAAAGTGGCGTTGAAGTGATTCTGTGCTTTTGTTGATATTTTTTCCAACAACGAAGACATGGATACACTGGCAAGTGGCAACGGTTTAAGTTTGTATCTCCGTCTCAATCATTTGTTTACCTTTGATTAAAATGCTTACGATTGATTGACTCGGACGGGAGGGAGGATAATATTAGTTAATCTCAGACTCGATTAGGTAGTACTGTTTGCGTATTTTCTCGTTTAATTTAGCCGTTTCAATAGCTTAAGGTACCGTAGTTGTGGTGGTTAGCTTACTAGTTTGTTTTCTATCCGATACGGAGTGCGTTATGGAGTATGAAATGTTGTTGAGCCTTAATGTACTGGTTTGATTGATGAAGGAATAAAGCTACATTTTCGCCTAATCGTTATATTTGATGTTGTTTTGAATTGAGTTGTGGATGCGTTTTGCGAATGGTTGTGAAGCATTGAACTGTGATTTTCTCTGGTTGATTGGTAGCAGAGAAAATACAGAAAGATGCAATACTAATTTGTGCCTCTAGACGTGAATATTCTTAAACATCAGTCGAATTTTGCATTTTCTCGTAGATTCCACATGTTATAGAACAGCAGCTGTTAATTGTTATGCAATCTTATGTAAGAGAATGACTGAGAATACTGCTCTAAAGACGCTAGAGTCCGTGAGCAGATGCTCGATCAATGTTTGCATTATGAGGCTTTTATGGTTTCATCAGTCTATGTGATATTTAATTGGTGGAGATACTTGTTGCATAAGAGAAGATATGCAGGTCACTTTGATCACTGTAATAAATCTGTATGTGATGTGGTGAGTGACCAGTTGCGACTTGCGAGAGGTATTAGAACAATAATGTCATGGAGGACTTTCCTACCGATCATTCATTCTCATGATCTAGATACGTTTTCTGACTTCTGTATTGACTTGTAAACTGGGGTCTAATAGTTCCTTGCAAAGCTATCTAGTATGATAGAACATAAATTGGAAGCCTGCTGTGTTCCTATTGAAATAAGAATTCGATGAGGACTTACTCTCCTTTACTGAGAAAATACAGGAGGATGAGAATAATAATACTCATGGTCCATTTTGGATACACATTGGTTCAGTGTTTCTTTCTGTGTTTTATGTAAGCTTATTGCCAGAGCCTTGTACAATAGTGCTTTTGTTTGCATCTCATGTTTACGAGTTTGTAGACTTGCGTTTGCTGAGTGGTACCTAAAAATTTTAGGGTGATTTTAAGCTCTTGTCCAGTTATTTATTAGTTTTTTTCCCCCTATATGTACTTACTCTTTCTTCTTGTGTTTCCGTGTTGATATCAATGCACGTGTTATAGCACTGTCCTTTGCGTATTTGAATCCTTCTTCTTATGAACATGGACATTTTACTGTATGCCTTTACTCTGATTTCTTCTGCAGTCCACCTTTCTCCAATTGAGGGATATGAGGGTTTGCATCAGTTGTGACTTGTGTCTACATATTTTGTATGCGTTTTGCGAACAGTCACGGAGCATCTATGTGATTTTCTCTGGTTGATTGGTAGCAGAGAAATACACAAAAGATGCAATAGTAATGAGTGCCTCTGGACATGCATATTCCTATACATCAATGGAATTTCGCATTTTCTCGTAGATTCCACATGTTAATGTATTATGGAATATGGAATGTTGCATTCACCCGTAGGTTCCATGCTGCCTTATAGTTGCTATTTTACATAAGAGATTGTCCAAGGAACTACTCTAAATACGCTAAAGTTCTTGAACAGGTGCTTTATCAGTGTTTGCATTATGAGGTTTTATGGTTTTATCAATCTACATGATATTCAGTTGGTGGAGATATTTGTTGCATAAGAGAATGTATGCATGTCATGATGATCAGTGTTAATCAACGTGTATGTGATGTGATGAATGACCAGTTGCGAGAGGTATTAGAGCAAAAATGTCAGGGAGGACTTTCCTACCGATCGTTCATTTCTCATGATTTAGATACATTTTCAGACTACTGTATTGACCTGTAAATTGAGGGCATCTAATTCCCAGTAAAGCTATGGAGTATGAAAGAACATTGATTGGAAGCCTGTTACGTTTCCAATGAACTATGAATTCAACGAGGATTTACCCTGATTGACTGAGAAAATGCAGGAGGATGCAAATATTTTTAAACAGATCTTGGTTCAGTGCTTATTTCTGTGTTTCACTTGGCTATAGCCAGCCTTGTACGATAATGCTTTAGTTTGCATCTCATGTTTACAACAGGAACAGGAACTGGGCACCCCATTTTTATTTAGAGATAAAGACGGACGTGAACTTTTTGTACGCCACCACGCATGCCAACAAGTAACAAATATACGGCATTTAATTAATTCCCCGCTGTCGACAAATTGCATTCTGCATTTTAATTTGCATCTTTGTCAGCCTGCTAGTTTGTTGGAAGTATGCTTATTTAGGAATGTCCTGTGACACAAAAGTGTGCATTACTGGTATTCGCCTGTGTTGTGCCAGTTTTTTCTGCACCATGTTTATAATGTTCCTAGTAGAATATGAAGGTATTTATGTTTTAACACTTACAAGCGAAAGGGTTTTTAACACTTACAAGCTAAAGGTCCTTTTGAATAGACGTGTGTAGGCCTGTAGGGCACAGATAAAGGATAACATTTTGCAACATCTTGAATTGTACCATATGTTTTTATATGAATTCATCTTTTTCCGGACTGCTTCCCAGCAAGAGTGGCACCTTACTGAGAACTGACTAGTTATTTGCACCTAAAGTTGAAGCAGGTGAATTTTCATTGTAAATATTCTGTTTGGCGATAAGCATTAAGGAAAGACATCTGAAGGTCTGCACACATACAGAATGCTCGAAATGACGTGATGATTGGCAGGAAGATAGGGGAAGACTGAAGGTATGTGTTTGTTTTTCATTTCCCCTTGCACTTTGCAAGGATATCTCCTTTTGCACATGTTTTCTTAGCTTTGCCGTTTGTATCACACTTAGAAAATCTTGACGGTAGAAAACACAGACCATTGTATATATATTTAAGAAAATTTCAACTAACAAGTAGTCTTCTGTATCAACTCTACGTAATATGCAGAGCGTTATGTAGTATGGAACATTGTTCAGCCTTAATGTACTTGTTCGTTTGATGAAGAGATAAAGCTACATTTACGCTTTGGTGCGAAAGTGATGAAGCATTGAACTGTGATTTTCTCTGGTTGATTGGTAGCAGAGAAAATACAGAAAGATGCGATAATAATTGGTGCCTCTGGACATGCATATTCCTAAACTCCGATGGAGTTTTGCATTTTCTCGTAGATTCCACATGTTATAGAACAGCAGGGTTTATGGAATATTGCATTCACCCGTAGATCCCACACCACCTTTTATGAGATTGTCGATACAACTGTTTTAAAGACACTAGAGTTCATGAACAGAGGTATGCATCTCACTTTGACCCGTGTAATGAATCTGTATGTGATGTGATGAATGACTAGTTGTGTGAGGTATCATAACAAATATGTCACCGATTACTTTCCTACCGATCATTCAATATGTCATGATTTAGATGTGTTTTCTGGCTGCTGTATTAACGTTTAAATTAAGGGTGTCTAGTTCCCAGTAAAGTTATGGAGTATGATAGAACATTGATTGGAAGCCTGTTATATCCCTAGTGAAGTAAGAATTTAACGAGGATTTACCCTGCTTGACCGAGAATATGCAGGATGATGCGAATAATGGTCACGGTCCATTTTTGATGCACATATTGGTTTAGTGCTTCTTTCTGTGTTTCACGTAGGCTTATTGCCAGAGCCTTGTACAATAATGCTTTAGTTTGCATCTCATATTTTCATGTTTACGAGTTTGTACACCTGCATTCGCTGAATGGTACATAAAATTTAAAAATATTTAGGGTGCTTTCAAGCTCTTGTCCGGCTATGTAATACTTTTCCGTTAGTTTCCCTATATGTGGCAACTCTTTCTTCTTTTCTGGTGTTGCTATCAATTTACTCGTACAGCATTGTCCTTTGCGTAGTTTAATCCTACGACTTGTGAGCATGTGGTTTTTTCACGCCTTACTCTAGTCTCTTCTGCAGTCCACCTTTCTCCAAATGAGGGATATGAGAGTTTGCATCAGTTTACATTTTTCTGTTTCATTAAACCATCTTGAAGGTTTTGGCTTGATCCGTGTGCTTGTTTCCGATACCTTTATTTCACTTCTTATTACTGTAGAAAGATAGTAGATGCTCTTAGACAGATACCGAAATGTCGATAATTTGCATTCTGCATTTTGATTTACATCCTGCTCATCCAGCTAGTTTGTTGGAAGTCTGTTTATTTAGGAATGTCGTGACACAAAAGCGCGTGTTCCTGGTATCTGCCTGTGTTGTGCCCGTTTTTTCTGAACCATATTTCATAATGTTCCTAGTGAAAATATAAAGGTACACGGAGTATATGTTTGTTTAAACACTTACAAGCTAAAGGTCCTTTTGAATAGACGTATGTAGGGCACACATAAATGACAACAATTTTCAACACCTTGAAATTGAATCATGTGTTTTTGATGTGAATTCATCTTTTTCCGGACTGCGTTCCCAGCAAGAGTGGCACCTTATTGAGAACTGAGGGGGCGTTTGGTTACAGAAAGGGAAAGGGAAAGGAAATCAGAAAGGGTAAGAGGGGGAAAGGTAAGGGATTACCTTAAACATAACTAGTTGTTTGGTTACATTAAGAAAGGAAAATAAGGTTCACCCACTCTAGGGGTACTTGTGAAGAAGATTGATGGGTTGTGGTTTGTTTTGGTGTGGTGGCGTCATGGTGGTGGTGGTGGTGTCGTGGTGGTGGTGGTGTGGTGGTGACATCGGTGTC
>JAGPOY010005852.1:0-10717 GCA_018983105.1 Silene uniflora
GGCCCGTGTTTATTCACTGCCACGTTAATCGGCTATGGTTACGGTCCCGTCTCTTATTTAGACAACTTTATTTTATTAATTCTTTTTCACATTCTATCAATAATGTTAGTTTATATTGAAATTAATATATTTGTTCTATTCCGCTTTAATTTCACAATTTATAACTAACAGTCTAACTCTACATATGAAAGAAAATGCAAAACATTATCCGACGAAACAAATAAGATTTTTCCACTCCTAGTTAATATTCTGCTATAACATACGATTTAAAGGTAAACAGTTGTTATACCACATAGTCTACATTATAATCAACTAATAATAAAGCCTACTAAAACAACCCGTGCTATAGCACGGGATCTAAACTAGTCAGGTATTACAGTAATATTATACTCCTATTCAACTATATTTGTATGGTGGTGCCGAGTTTTAGTTAGCAGCCAGTGCCTCCCTATCACTCTCCCATTATAATTGTGGAATCTATTTCCGGGTGCCTATAGATGGGTATGCCTTTGATTGGTCAGGAATTATAGACCAAGAGTTTTCAGTAGAAAGATATCTCGTCGATTCTATTCCCACTTAGGCTTGTATCAAGGAGTTGGTTTCATTTTTCTATATCGAAATTGTGGCACTTCTAGAAGAGACCGGCTGTGATACTGGAGGAGTAAACAAAGAGGGAGTGTCAGGAATTTGTATTGCCTCTAGTGGCCCTTCCAGCATTTCCACCACCCTACTCATTGGCGGTCGTCTTGATGGGTTTGTTTGTATGCACCACAAGCTCACAAGGACCATTTTTCGCAAAGTTTCTTTTTCATTTCCATTCAATAAATCTTGATCGCCTATTTCTTCTGTTTTTCCCAGCTGCTTGTATATCCATTGAGGAAAATACTGCTCACTACTATGTTCATTTTGAGCATTCAAATTATTCCGACAACCAACCATATCCAAAACCAACATTCCATAACTGTAAACATCTGACTTATGAGAGACGCCACCAAAACCATTAAGATATACCTCAGGAGCGATAAATCCCACAGTTCCTCTCGCTCCTGACATAGATATTATACTGTCATTCTTCCGGAAAGGCTTAGCCAGACCAAAGTCTGAAATTTTAGGGCAGAAATGTTCGTCTAATAAAATATTATGAGGCTTGATGTCAAAGTGAACTAATCTTGTATTTGACCCTCGGTGTAAATACTCAAGACCTCTTGCTATCCCGACTGCAATCTTGAACAATTCATCCAAATCCAGTGATTGATTGCTAATATTTGCATAGATGAACTTCTCAAGAGATCCGTTAGGCATGAAGTCATATAGGAGAGCTCTTCTCTGACCCTCAAAGCAAAACCCTAATAGTGTGACGACATTCACATGATTAGTCCTTCCAATACTTGTAACTTCATTGATAAATTCCTCTGCATTTCCCTTAGATTCCTTCAAAATCTTGACTGCCACAAGTTGGGAATTTGGTAACTTCCCTTTGTAGACAATGCCAAAGCCTCCTTCACCAAGTCTATCTTTAAATGAATTTGTTATTTTCTTCAGAGATCTGTAGGTGTATCTTTTTGTTGGGAGCGGTCCTTGTTTCTTCAAGAAAGCATCAATGTCTCGGTTATCGGCAGAGTACCTCCTCCTATAATAAAAGGCCAGAAGAGCAAGCATGCCTAACCCTACTATTATACTACCTGCATTTATCCAAAAGACGGAATTTAATGAGCAAGCATGTCTCTCAGCATCATAAAAAAACTGAAAAAACATTGTTGAGGTTGCATACCTAAAATTACTCCAGCATCTCTGTATATCTTGTGGGGAGTGGATCCTATAAAAAAATTGTTTGATCCGATTATTATTCCATTATAAAAGTAATGAATAATATGAGAAGTAACTAGCTCACATATACACACACACATGTTACGACTTACGCCAAGTCACCAATGCATCAAAACCTAACAAAAATCCTGTTCTAGCAGTTGGAGCACTTGGAGTTATTCATCAAGTAATATACTATGCTACTGCCACTTCTATTACTAAAGGGATATATATTTTGCCGTTATGATGTCTTCTCTAGGACGGTCATAGAAGAGGGTAAAATTATCATCTATCAATTTATATTTGTAAAGATTGAAAGTTATGCTGGTGTTGAACAAGGCTGCTAAAATCCAGCCTCATTTGAATGTTCCTTTAGATTTACATTTGGTGAGGGGGAAAGAATTTTGGAACGAAACGCTTTTACGACTAATAACAGCTGATCTGAGATATGATGTATTTTACTCGAGGACAAGAAATTTCGTCATTTTCAGGATGGTGTATTGAGATTAGCAAAAGGTTTGTCCCATGTCTGCAAGTGGGTTACTACTTAACCTGTTTTATTACTTCTTAAGTAAGACCTACTAAAAATATTAATATCGAAAGATCAAGGATCCTTACCTTTACCATTGGAATTGCATTTGATATCATAAGGCCGATCTGGGCAATAACAAGCAAATTTGGACAAGTTTGTATATCATAACCACACTCCCCACCCGATTCGAGACAACCATCACACAGATCATTCTCTGCAATCCACTCTAACTCAAAAGCATAAGGAAAAACGTTCCTCAAGTTGACCAAATTTTTTATATTCCAATATACAGAGTTAACTATTGGGACCGAAATCCTTCTCTTGCATAGATGAACCACCTGGGAGGACTCTGAATTGTTGGTCATAAAGTAATACTCTGTTCTATTACCACACGAATATTCATATTTATCGGCTACCGTCATGTTTGAACTAGGACAATCATAGAAGATGGTGATATTCTCATCAGCTAATGTATACTTGTAAAGGGTCGAGTTGATGGGGGTGATGGAAAAGTTTTGCAGGCAGAAATTGTCCAAGTAAATTAGCTTAGCTAGAGAGATAGTATGTGGGGCCGCGCCATTACTACCAAGGTAGTAAACGTCTGATGACATCGTCACCTTAGGCACGACATTATTGCACTCAAACTGAAATCCGGGATAACCACAATGGAGGGGGCGGTTTACTAAATCGTAGAAAGGGTAGCTTAAGCTAACATTTGCGCACTGGTATGGCCTCTTACATTCGTCGTACTTGTCATCATTGGCATAAGTTGATTTATGGAGTTTTAGCAAGTGAAAGGTTAAAAGCATGAGTAATTTGAATTTGGTCGGAACTATGCAAAACTCCATTTTCTTGGTTCTAAGGAGGTTTTGGGTTGAAAACTTGTGAGTTGAGGATCATTCATTTATGTAGAAACTAGAAAGCAAGGTAAATGAACTGGTCAAAAGGCGGCAATCGAAACAAATGTCTCTTTTTGGTTTCATGTCAATGTATGATTTGCTTCATCATATGTAGGAGAAACAAGTTATTTTGACAACTTCTTACACATTTTCCTCCTGAAGCTCTTTAGTCAAAATGTGTTTTTCAAACTTTGAACTTTCAAGTTTTTTCTTCCCAAAAGAAAAAACGAAGTTTATTGACAGTGACAATTATCCTCTGCATTTCCCTTAAGAGCTGGTATATCTCACTGCACCTACTTCTTTTTGATTCTTCCAATAGAAAACCTGCTCTTAAAGTTAGTAAAACTACTCTCTATATTTGGATATTAGTTGTATGAACTTGACTTGTTCTATCCCCTTATTCTACTAGCTTTCTCTAGACTACTCTGAAACTTGTGAAAACTTCTTTTGATCCTCCACCAAAGCTGGGAATTAGTAAATATTAAAAAAAATCAAAAGATAATTTGCGTACACTACTCACTCATCTCCGTTTCAAATGATTCCTTACATTTTCTACTTGGTTTAAGAAAGATAATTTGCGTACACTACTCGTATATCCGAATCATTACCTATAGCTGCCTATACTCCACTATAGTACAGTCAATTGGGAGGAGTGGAGGACAACATGTTAAGTAAAGATAGGCAGAAGGCATTTGGGTCTTTCTTTCTCCTATAGTAAAGATGGCCATTTGGGTCTTATTAGTCTTTGTCGAAATGATGCTAATGGTTTTAAATAGCACAGTCAATTGCTTCACTTTAAACTTCATAATGCCCTGACTTTTATGCCTTTGATGTAATTTGTACTTGGTTTAACTGCGGCGATTTTCCTGGATTTTCACGTCATTTTTTGTGCTTTCATTTCTCACTGCATTAATTGATCTGCCAGTTTGCCTAAGTGAGATAATACATTTGTGTACTCATATGATGGGGTTGTAAATCAAGGGTTATGAAAAAAGAGTGAAAAAAGAACTCTTAAACTACTAATATATGCTGTTGTTGACTGGATTCTTTGCTGCCATTAGCAGGTTTTTCTGGGTTTGTTACTATAAATGTTTCACCAGCGTCCATGATAGGTCTACAATCTTCGTGTGAGATTTTACGTGGGCATTTAGTACCAGTAAGCTTACCAAGGATTATGTACAAATAGTGAAAAGAAAACTCTGCTGGTGAGTGATTCTTTTGCTGTTATACTTGCAGGTTGCTCTAGGTTGGTTACTATAATGTTTCTGTAACAACCGTCCATGATTGGTCTACAACTAACTTCGTGTGAGCTTTATGCAGGCTTTTAGAACGGGTAAGCATAAGTCCTCCATCTCAAATTTCTTTCTTGATCATCAAATCAACAAGTCTCATACTGAAATCGTGGCATTTCTAGAAGAAACAGGTTGTGATGTTGGAGGAGTAAACAAAGAGGGAGTGTCAGGAATTTGCATTGCCTCTAGTGGCCCTTCTAGCATTTCCACCACCCTACTCATTGGCGGTCGTCTTGACGGGTTTGTTTGTATGCACCACAAGCTCACAAAGACCATTTTTCGTAAAGTTTCTTTTTCGTTTCCATTCAATAAACCTTGATCATCTATCTCTCCTGTTTTTTCCAGCTGCTTGTATATCCATTGAGGAAAATACTGCTCACTACTATGTTCAACTTGAGCATTCAAATTATTCCGACAACCAACCATATCCAAAACCAACATTCCATAGCTGTAAACATCTGACTTATGAGAGACGCCGCCAAAACCGTTAAGATATACCTCAGGAGCAATAAATCCCACAGTTCCCCTCGCTCCTGACATAGATATTACACTGTCATTCTTCTTGAAAGGCTTAGCAAGACCAAAATCTGAAATTTTAGGGCAGAAATTTTCATCTAGTAAAATATTATGGGGCTTAATGTCAAAGTGAACTAATCTTGTATTACAGCCCCGGTGTAAATACTCAAGACCTCTTGCTATCCCGACTGCAATCTTGAACAATTCATCCAAATCCAGTGATTGATTGCTAATATTCGCATATAGAAACTTCTCGAGAGAGCCGTTAGGCATGAAGTCATATAGGAGAGCTCTTCTCTGACCCTCAAAGCAAAACCCTAAAAGTGTGACAACATTCACATGATTAGTCCTTCCAATACTCGTAACTTCATTGATAAATTCTTCTGCATTTCCCTTAGATTCCTTCAACATCTTGACTGCCACAAGTTGGGAATTTGGTAACTTCCCTTTGTAGACAATGCCATAACCTCCTTCACCCAGTTTATCTTTAAATGAATTTGTTATTTTCTTCAGAGATCTGTAGGTGTATCTTTTTGTTGGGAGCGGTCCATGTTTCTTCAAGAACGCTTCAATGTCTTGATTATCTGTAGAGTGTCTTCTTTTATAATAAAAGGCCGGAAGAGCAAGCATTCCCAGCCCTATTATTATACAGCCTGCATTCATCCAAAACAGGGAAATTTAGAGTTTTGTTTCCCTTAGTGGTAGATAGTTACACAAATATTTCTCCTATGAATGCTTGGAGATATCACTACTCACTAGAGGTTATATTATCTCAAGTTGCCGAAGTTTTCTCTCAGCATCAAAGTACTCAAAAAAAAAGTTCATTGAGGTTACATACCTAAAATTACTCCAGCAGTTCTGTATACCTTGTGGGAAGTGGATCCTGTAAAACAATTTTTTCCGAGGTTATATTAAGCCTATTTTAAAAGCAATGAACAATATGAGAAGTAACTAGCTCACACAAATACACATTACAATGCATCAAAACTTAACAAAAATGCTGGTAATGGTTGATCAAGGATTCACACCATTACCGAGCCTGAGGGAATTGCATTTGGAAATCATTAGGTCGGTGGGTGCAATTACAAGTAAATTTTTCATATATGTATCATAGCCGCACTCCCTAACTGATCCACGACAACCATGACAGAGCGGTCTCTGAATTCCACTCTATCCCAAAACTATAGTGAAAAGCAGAGGCCAAAAATGTGTGGTAGGAATCATGCAGTTATGATGAAAGTAAGATAAAGGAGTTGAGGTTGATGAACTCGTCTAATAAGGCTGCCAATGGGATCTAGTCTTACATGAATGTTCCATCAGAGTTGGTGAGGGGAAGAGAGATATGGAAGAAAGTTTTTACTACTAATAACAGGTTAAATATGCTGTCTCCAAAGGATGTCCTGTCACTTGTCTTCAGGACAAAAGAAATGTCTTGACTTTCAGGATGTTGTAGTATGAAATTAAAAATCAGAATACATTTTTTGCAGGTAATACTTACAATCTATATGCATCAAACCAAAAGTATCAAATGTAGGAGAAATTATAAAATCACCATTCCAAGACGATTTTTCCTTTCCTCAAACTGACCCGCTTATCTACGTAGGCGTTGATCTAAGCATTAAAGGGTTTTATAAAAGCGGTTTTATCTCATCACAATATGCAGGGCAATCCTGATATTGTTAAAACTGAAATGCAACGGATTCAACAAATTGGAGTATGAATCCATCCTTATTCCATGAACTTGTAGTATTCAGCAGCCCAATGCCCTACCTCATAGGGTCAATGGGTCATAGGCGGAGGTCCAAGCCCAACTAAGTGTGGTTCCATCGCAAAACCAATTGACAGCTGGGGTTGTACACTTGCCTTATACAGAATGTTCTATTGTATCTCCTGACATGGAACTAACTCTTATTTCACTATCAATAATTTTCTCTCTTTTCGTGTGAACGGAAACTGCAAGGGCAGTCTTGATTTTGATGGTTTCCGAACCCAGATCATTAACACTCCTTATGACATCTACATACACATGATGCTAACTGAAATACTAATAAGAAAAGATCAAGGATCGTACCCGTACCAATGGAGCTGCATTTGGAATCATAAGGCCGATCAGGGCAATAACAAACAAATTTGGACATATTGGTATCATAACCGCACACCCCACCCGATTCCAGACAACCATCACAAAGATTGTTCTCTGCATTCCACTCTAACTCAAAAGCATAGCGAAAAACATTCGTCAAGTTGACCAAATTCGTTATACTCCAATAGAGATTGCTGAGTATTGGCACCAATATCCTGCTCTTGCATTGATGAACCACCTGGGAGGACTCTGAATTGTGGGTCATATAGTAATACACTGTGGTATTACTACGCGTGCTTTCACAGGAATATTCATATTCATTTGCTGACGTCATGTTTGAACGAGGACAATCGTAGAAGATGGTGATATTCTCATCAGCTAAGGTATACTTGTAAAGGGTCGAGTTGATGGTGGTGTTGGAAAAGTTTTGCAGGCAGGAACCGTCCAAGTAAATTTGCTTAGCTAGAGAGATAGTATGTGGGGTCGTGCCGTTACTAACAAGGTAGTAAATGTCTGATGATATCGAAATCTTAGGCGTGGCGTGATTGCACTCAACCTGAAATCCAGGATAACCACAATGGAGGGGGCGGTTTACTGAATCGTAGAAAGGGTAGCTTAAGCTAACATTTGCGCACTGGTATGGCCTCTTACATTCGTCGTACTTGTCATCATTAGCATAAGCTGATTTATGGAGTTTTAGCAAGTGAAAGGTTAAAAGCATGAGTAATTTGAATTTGGTCGGAACTATGCAAAACTCCATTTTCTTGGTTCTAAGGAGGTTTTGGGTTGAAAACTATTGAGTTGGGAATCAATCAATTATGTAGAAACTAGAAAGCAAGGTAAATGAACTAGTCAAAAGGCGGTAGTCGAAACAAATGTCTCTTTTGGGTTTCATGTCAATGTATGATTTGCTTCATCATATGTAGGAGAAACAAGTTATTTTGACAACTTCTTACACATTTTCCTGCTGAAAGCTCTTTAGTCAAAATTGTCTTTTTCAAACTTTGAACTTTGAAGTTTATTGACAGTGACAATTATCCCTCTGCCTTTTCCTTACAAGTTTCACTACCTCAGATGGCCATCTCGTAACTTCCATCTATTTAAGATCAGATTTGTAGGTGTATCTTTTTCGCTTGCTTTTCGCTGCGAGGGGGCAGGGGCGGCCCAAGCGTTGTTCAATCCCGTTCGCCGAACGGGGGCCCAATGGGTTGGGGGCCTCATCTCGAAAGAGTTTTACGTTAAAGTATGTATAAACGTAATGTCAGCAAACATTCTTTCCGAAACTACTCTCAGACTTGTTAAGACTTCCTTTGATCCTCCGTCAAATCTGTGAATTAGTAAATACTAAAAATAATCCAAGATACTCATCTCCGTTTCAAATGATTCATTACATTTCCTACTTGGTTTAAGATAGATAATTTGCCTACACGACTGGTCCATCCGAATCATTACCTATAGCTGCCTATACCCCACTATAGTACGGTTAATTTGCCTACACGACTGGTCCATCTGAATCATTTAGGTCATACTGCTATAGTAAAGATGGCCATTTGGGTCTTATTAGCCCTTGTCGAAAATGATGCGAATGGTTTTAAATAGCACAGTCAATTGCTTCACTTTAAACTTCATAATGCCCTGACTTTTATTCCTTTGATGTAATTTGCACTTAGTTTAATTGTGGCGATTTTTCTGCATTTTCACGCATCATTTTTTGTGCTTTCATTTCTGCACTGCATTAATTGATCTGCCAGTTTGCCTAAGTGAGAAAATACATTTTCTGTACTCATAAAGTGGGATTGTAAATCAAGGTTTATGAAAAAAGAGTGAAAAAAGAACACTCTTAAACTACTAATATATGCTGTTGTTGACTGGATTCTTTGCTGCCATTAGCAGGTTATTCTGGGTTTGTTGCTATAAATGTTCCGCCAGCGTCCATGATATGTCTACAATCTTCATGTGAGCTTTTACGTGGGCATTTAGTACCGGTAAGCTTATTTGTCATGCGCTCTATCTCAAGATTAATAAACGGATTTTATTGTCAAGATTCTATTGCCATTTAGGCTTTGTACCAAGGGGCTGGTTACATGTTTCTCATACTGAAATCGTGGCATTTCTAGAAGAAACAGGTGGTGATATTGGAGGAGTTAACAAAGAGGGAGGGTCAGGAATTTGCATTGCCTCTAGTGGCCCTTCCAGCATTTCCACCACCCTACTCATGGGCGGTCGTCTTGATGGGTAAGTTTGTATGCACCACAAGCTCACAAAAACCATTTTCCGCAAAGTTTCTTTTTCTTTTTCAATCAATAAATCTTGATCACCTATTTCTTCTGTTTTTTCTAGCTGCTTGTATATCAATTGAGGGAAATTCTTCTCACTATTATATAGAACTTGATCATTTAATGCTTTCCTAAACCCAACCATATCTAAAACCAGCATTCCATAGCTGTAAACATCTGATTTATGAGAGACGCCGCCAAAACCGTTAAGATATAGCTCAGGAGCAATGAATCCCACGGTTCCTCTCGCTCCTGACATAGATATTATACTGTCATTCTTCAGAAAAGACTTGGCCAGACCAAAATCTGAAATTTTGGGGCAGAAATTTTCATCTAATAAAATGTTATGAGGCTTGATGTCAAAGTGAACTAATCTTGTATTACAACCTTGGTGTAAGTACTCAAGACCTCTTGCTATCCCAACTGCAATCCTGAACAATTCATCCAAATCCAGTAAATGGTGGCTATTCTTCGCATATATAAACTTCTCGAGAGATCCATTAGGCATGAAGTCATATAAGAGAGCTCTTCTCTGACCCTCAAAGCAGAACCCTAATAATGTGACAACATTCACATGGTTAGTCCTCGCAATACTTGTAACTTCATTGATAAATTCCTCTACATTTCCCTTAGATTCCTTCAAAAGCTTGACTGCCACAAATTGGGCATTTGGTAACTTCCCCTTGTAGACAGTGCCATAGCCGCCTTCACCGAGTTTATCTTTAAATGAATTTGTTATTTTTTTGAGAGATCTGTAGGTGTATCTTTTTGTAGGGAGGGGTCCATGTTTCTTCAAGAAAGCATCAATGTCTTTATTATCTATAGAGTACCTCCTTTTAAAATAAAAGGCCGGAAGAGCAAGCATGCCCAGCCCTATTATACAACCTGTATTCATCCGAAACAGGGAATTTAGATTTTATTTCCCTTGCTGTTAGTCGGAACTATCCCTGCCAACAGCTTAGGGCAGTCTCCTTCAGGAAGACTACTTGTTTAAGAGATGAGTGCTCTTACTACTAACACCAACCAACTTGGGTAAGAAGGAACATTTATATTTCTCCTATGAATGCTTGGAGATTATCTCTAAGGGTCGTAGTGTCGAAAGTTCCGCATCTTTAAAAAAACACTGAAAAAGAACTTCAATAAGGTTGCATACCTAAAATTATTCCAGCAGTTCTGTATACCTTGTGGGGAGTGGATCCTGTAAAAAAAATTATTTGAGGATATAGTAAAACAATTTTTAAAGTAATGAACAATATGAGAAGTAACTAGCTCACTCTGACAAAAAAAAAAAAAAACACTAGCTCATAACAAAC
>JAGPOY010005853.1:0-10715 GCA_018983105.1 Silene uniflora
CCTCCCCAATGTGAGTCTTTTTCTCCTAATAACCCCGAATTATTAGATGACGATAACGATGGTCCGACTTTCATTATTGAAAATCCTTCCGTTGTTGTCCTAATCAACCCTTTCATAGAGGAGGTAGAAGCCACACTTGCCATGCCTAATGTTGAGTCTAATTGTAGTGTAAAGGATGAGGTAATTCTCGAGACCATAGAAACCGTTGAGACACCACCCCCCTTTAGTGGCAGAAGTAGTTGACCCTCTTGAGGTTGACGAGGGACTTAGTGATGAACACATAGAGATTATGAGGGATGAACCTCCCATTTTTGATAAGTCCTACCACCTAGAGTTTTCGTACCCCATTTTGAGACCGTTTATGATAATGACTTGTGTACTAACGATTTATTTCATGGTCTTAAGGGTGATCCTCCATCTCTTGCTGACGAGTGGAGTGATACGGTGGTTCTTTACGAAATCTCCAATGAGCAATTTGATAAGATTTATCCTTCCATGCCATTGCTCTTCTATGCTTTAATCTTATCTATTGCTCACATATTCTTGTGTTTTGTTCATGCGCAGGAATATGACAAACTCCTAAGGGCATTGACATGCTTTTTAAAGGAGGCGACATGAACAACTTTAGTCTCATTTATACTTTTCAATTTTCGCATTTTAATGTTTTCTTAGATTAGTAATAAAATTTTTAAATTAGCTAATGGTTTTTTGAGTTATGTTTATAGGTGTTAGAAGAAAAGAAGGAATTTAAGTTGATAATAGCACGCTTTCCCATGTCATAATCCCGTTCGGGGACGCAATTTCCAGAATTGAGTAGCTAATTATCAAGAATGGAGAATACAAGTCAACGCCTAAATATGGTCAATCCCGATCGGGATTGGTGTTCCCGATCGGGAACGTGGGATCCTTCACGTTTGAGCGTTATTTGGTATGTGTAATTGGAAAATAGATCACCATTCTATTCCTTCTCCTTTTACCCATTGGTACCACTCTCCTATCTTCTTCTCCATTTATCTTCTTTCACCATTAAAACACACCTCGACTTCCCCTTGCTTATGCTAGCTTGGGGGAGGGTAGCTTGTTTAGAATACATGTTATTTTCTTTGCATATTAGTGTAGATTTTTTGCAACCCATTAAATGTTACCTCTTGTCCATGTGTCATGAGCCATAGTTTTGGTTATGATTTTGATCTTTATGTTGACACATTGAGGACAATGTGATGTTTAGCTTGGGGGGAGAAATGCATTTGCATGTAGTTAGTTTGCATTTAGGTAAATTAGGAGAAATTTTTGAGAATTTTTGAAAATTTTGTGTAAAATTTTGTGTTTTTCTTGCTCTAATTCTTTGTTTGTCCTACTAATGCCCTCTTGTTTATCCCATTTTGTACTTAATAGCTTTAACTCTACTTATTTTGACGGGATTATACAAACATGGGGATGTCTTGACATAGTAGGTGGATGACGAATTTTGGACCAAGTAAGCTTGATCTTGACTTTTGGCAAGCTACAAATGGTAAGGTAGAGCCTCCTTAAGACCGATGCATCCATATCCGGTCTCTCTTAGTTGAGTGGTAGGTCTCCTTATAATGTGTGTTTCATCAAAAAGCACAAGTATGGTCCTCTATTCATATCATTTAAGCATTACTTTCATATTGCATTGCATTTTTGAAGCCTTTCACATTGATAAATTTGCCCATTTTTTAGCCCCTTTCACTTGTCCTTATTTTCCTAGCTACATATAAACTTGCCTACCTTTGTCAAGCTAGTAGCTACATTTTGGTGTTGGGAAGCTCGAAGTTGGGATGGTTTTAAAGACAATGTCATTGTGAATTGGTTTGCCGGATTTGCTATTATCCGGAATTGTTATGAAAGTAAGAGCAAGAAAGGAAGCAAAGAAAAACATGGAAAAGAAAAAGAGAGAAAGCATGTTGAAAAATGAGAAAGAAAGAAAAAATATCAAAAGAAATGAAAAAATATGTTATTGCTTGAGAAAAAAAGGAAGAAGAAGTTGATTTAGTAGCTCTCATATGCTTATCAAAATATTTTGGAGAGTTTACTCATGTTTTGTATTGCAAGAAGTCATTTGACAATGTTTTTGACTTCTAATTGGGTTATTCGGGTTGGATTGAGCATCCTTACACTTGGTCGTTGCTAGCTTGATCACCTAGCTCCTCAAAACCATAATTCATATGTTCCCCCTTATTACCCATCACAAAAAGCCTTCTTCTACCCCTTTTTGGCTTCATTATTTGCTTTGCATTTTGATTGTTTGACTTATGATTTGAATGTTTACCATATTAGATTGCGAGCACATGTTTATAAGTCGAGGATAGTTGAGTGTTTATTCACAAAAATTGTCCTTCAAACACAATTTGAGTTATGAGTGCAACGCAAGAGTCCGAAAGTCAAAAGATCATGCAAGAGCCGAAAAGTCCATTTGAAGTTATCCATGCTACGCCGTCGTGTAAATCTCATCCATGTTTTGCTTTTCCTTATGCCCATGTTGTTTAGGGATGAGAGTCATATGCTTATTAGTCATTTGGGATTGCATGTGAGGGATGATCTTGCTTGAGGACAAGCAAGGACTTAGCTTGGGGGAGTTTGATAAGTGCATTTTATATAGACTTTTACCCCTACGTTAGCTCTTGTTTTGCATTGTTTTATGCACTTATCTTTAGTGTTTTGAGCTAATATTAGTGTTTCTAGCTTCTTTTGCTATATTGACATGTTTTGTAGGAAATAAGCATAAATGTGCTAAATACTACAACAAATGGAGCAAGTTAGAGTAAAATAGAAGCAAGGCTAAGTCAAGCATGAGAGATGGACCAAGAATGAAGTGTTGACATTAATATAGAGTTGATGGACCAACAAATACAACATTTTACAAAAGTGAAGTCAATGTCATATTACAATTGTCAAAGAGATTAAAGAGGCAAAGGAAGATCATAAACCTCCAAGTATGAGATAATGCTAGAGTTAAGAGGGAAAGGTGAAGGGTCAAACAATAAAATGCCATTAATCGGACGCTTAAACACGCATTTATCGCTAACCTTTGGATTCCCTCAACATTTAAGAGGAGAGTTAAGCTAATGTACCCGGAAAGCCACGGTCCCGATCGGGACCATCAAACCCGATCGGGATCACCTTCTTCTACGCATAATTCGGTCTTCAATGCTCTATTACGTTACACCTCCTATCCACTATAAATAGGAGGTGTTATACGATCATCTTCACAACACTTTTCTACATTTTTCTCTTACAATTCTCTTAGTTTAGTTTAGTTTAGTTTAGGTTATTTTAGTTTATCATTTACATTATAAACATTTCCTTTAGCAATTCCAATTTATATTCAAGTATTGTTCTTCATTTCCATTTCCATTTCCAATTCCATTTGTTAAGGTAATTTCTATTATATTTATGTTGTCTATCTCATTAGTTTACATTTCATTTTATTCCATAATGTTTGAGTAGATTTCCTTTGTCTAGGAACAAGGGGAAACATGTAATGAAAGTATTTGCAATTGACATAATTGGTAATATAAGATGTTGTTCATTTGTTCCTAGCACATGTTATCTATGTTCATATTAATCGATGACTAAAACGCGTAATTAATCGTTGATTAAATTGCTCATCCTAAAAGTCGAGAGGCACGAGATTTGAAGTAGAACATTTGCATGTTGTTAATAGAATAACCTAATCATATCGAGAGATCATTAGACTATTCTATTTGTTTGATTTATGTTAATAAAGTCGAGAGACGGATATTTAAACCCATAGCAATGAACAATGTTTTATTATTTCATATTAGTCATATGCATTTACAATTCTTACACATTGAACCAACTTCCTAGACAACTTTTATTATTATTGTTATTTTATTTCTTGCATAACCAATCTACCAATCAATCGTTTAACTCTACCAAGATATAATTCTATCCATACCAACTTGTTTAGCAAACAACCGAGCTCTCTGTGGAATTCGACCCCTATATATTACATTCATTTGTTGTACCATTAGGGTATTTTTGCATAGGTGTGCGACAGCCTATCAAATACTCTAGAGCATAATCCTCATCCAATTCGGCATAATCACTACTTAAAACAATGCAAATTGTTAGTTCAAAGAAAAATCGTTAGTGCAAATCAACAATTTTTGCAGGCTATATATAAACAATGGAAATAAACATTAACTATATATAAATAATGCAAATTTTATTGAATGTTTAATTTAAAATTCAAACTTTTTTACAAATGGAGTAGTAATTGTACAACTACAACTAGCCCCCCTCACTATCACTGTCACTACAAATCAAAAGAGGTTCATCATCTGAAAAAAGCACTCTGACTTCTTCATCTTCTTCCTCATTTTCGTCTCTAATAAGTTCTTGAACTTCATCTTCATCCCTTTCTTCTTCGTCGTCCCCGTCATATTCCCCTTCACCACTTTTGACAAGTACTTCATATTCATCTTCACCCTCTATATCTTCCACTAAAATTGGTGAAAGTGAGTGATCATTCACAACCACATCTTCTTGAAAGAAAATTTTTTCAACAGGGGCATCAACTTGTGATCTTGCCTTGATTTTAAAAACCGCAGACCATTGATTACCTTTCTTAGTGGTTGGATAAGGAGCATAACAAACTTGATCGACTTGAAAAGCTGCAACAAATGGGTTATGTCCACAAAGTTTCTTTTACTCGTTTACATCTACAAGTCCATAAACCTTGTGGATACGAAGTCCTTGTGGGGAATTATCAAACCAATCACATTTAAACAATATGACCCTATAAATCTTGCCCTCGCCATAATAAGAAAGCTCAATTACTTCATTTAAGGTTCCATAGTAGTCCGACCCTTCAGTTGAATTCACAGAAACCCCATTGCTTAAGGTAGATTTCGGGACATCAGCTCCCTTCTTAAAAGCTCGAAATTTATAGCCATTGATGAAATGCCGTCTCCAAGATTTCACCATGCTATTAGGACCCAATGCTAAAGCTATTACTAGAGGATCCTTCCATCTATGAACCTATAAATAAAGTAAAATGTTAATTAATGTGTTATATTCTTCTTAATATTTAATAAGAAATTAAAATGTGTTTTTTATTTATTTTCAAAGAAAATGTATAACTTACTTCATTTCGGAACCATTTCGAAAAACTTTTGTCATGTTTTTTCCAAACATCATCAAAGAAAGTGACATCAGGGCATGTGAGTTTGATATGTATCTCAAATTCCCTATAAGTACCAAATGCATGTTTTTATTAGTTATGTATTACCTATAACTTTGATCTAATTTGATAATTAAAAAACAATTGAGTTATGATGAAGTAGTAACTTACTTTTCATAAGAGTTTAAAAATTCTCCAGAGTTTCTTAGCACATAAAAATGAGCTTCTGCATACTCTTTATCAGTCAAGTGTCTCTGAATACATTTCCCAGTTGTAGTCCCCATGTCATCATTGAATAACTCGGGTAACTTAGAATTAGACTCGACATCAGAATTTGCACCAACATCTAAGTCTTTTGCTTTTGTGTCAATGTGATCTTCGAAATAAAAGGAACAGAAATTTGAAATTTCCTCTAACAAAAAAGCGTTGCATATTGAACCCTCTACCCCGAGCTTTGTTACCAATCTTTTTTTTTAAATGATTAAGAAATCTCTCAAATGGATACATCCATCGATATTGAATAGGTCCTCCAACTTTTGCTTCATAAGGTAGATGAAGAGGCAAATGCTCCATGGAACTGAAGAAGGACGGGGGAAATATCTTCTCTAACTTGCATATTATCTCTGCAATGTTTGACTCTAGACGTTCCATAGAAAACTCTAATTGTAGAAGCACACAAGTCTCGAAAAAATTGGCTTATCTCAGTTATTGCATTCCAAGAACTCGACGGGAGCAACTCTTTCAAGGCAACAGGAAGTAGCCGTTCCATAAAGACATGACAATCATGACTTTTCATGGAATGAAACACCATCTTTTTATGATCAACACACCGACTCAAATCTGAAGCATAACCATCCGGGAATTTCGAATTAGCAACCCATTGACATAGAGCCTTTTTCTCCGCGTTGTCTAAAAGAAACCTAGATGATATGGGCCTTTTATTGCAAAGTTCATTAAAATCGGCTTTACCCTTAGCGCCAAATTTAGTTTTACCTGGTACATCCATTATCATGTTGATAAGCATTTCAAAAACGTTTTTCTCAATGTGCATAACGTCTAAGTTGTGTCGAATCAACAACGTTTTCCAATAAGGAAGTTCCCAGAATATGCTTTATTTCCACCAACCTTCATTCTGATCTTGTCGTCTTTCAATCTTTTCAATTCATGATCAGAAGCATCAACTATTCTTCGCAAGTCTTTTACGGATTCCCACACTTGATCACCCGTTAATTTCGATGCGGCTTTGCGGTTCCCAATTTTTCTGTTCTTTAGAAAATGATTACAATTGTTGCGGAAAGGATGATCAGGTCTTAAGAACTCACGGTGACAATCGAACCAACAAACTTTTTTGCTATTTTTAAGCCAAAAAGATCTATGTTCTTTTTCTTGACAATAAGGACAAGCACGGTATCCACTTGTGGACCAACCAGAAAGCATGCCATATGCCGGGAAATCGTTAATCGTCCACATTAATGCAGCCTTTAATTGAAAATTCTGTTTTTTAGAGATATCGTAGGCCTCCACGCCGGTTTCCCAAAGTTGTTTCAACTCTTTGATCAACGGTTGTAGGAAGACATCTAAATTTGACTTAGGGTTCTTAGGACCGGGAATGACCAAAGATAAGAACAGAAACTGTCTCTTCATGCATAACCAAGGAGGTAAGTTGTACGGAGTCACAATCACGGGCCAACAGGAGTAATTCCTCCCGAATTGCCCAAAAGGATCAAATCCATCCGTACACAAACCTAGCCGAACATTCCGGGGCTCACTTGTCTATCGAAATGTTTCCACGCTTCTCCATCACTCCAATGTGCCATTGTCCCCTTTCTCTTAATCGAAAGTTTTTGTAGTGCCAACTCATCTCAGCTGCTATGTGTTTGGTTGCATATAATCGTTGTAACCTTGGCGCAAGCGGGAAATAAGTTACTGGTTTACAAGGAATTCGTCTCCCTCTTGAATTCTGGCTACCTTTATACCGAGATGCATGACACTTTGTACATTCCTCAAGATTAGCATTTTCCTCCCAGAAAAGCATGCATCCATTATCACATGCATCAATCTTCACATGGGGTAATTGGAGTCCCTTAAGAACATTTTGAATCTCATTAAAATTGTGCATCATTTGATTTTTCTTTGGAATTAGGTCACCAAGGAACGAGAGAAAACTATTAGCGCATCTAAGAGATACGTTGTTCTCACATTTGATTGCTACCAACCTAGCAGCCGCTTGTAACAAACTCATACCACTTCCCTCAAACACTGGTTGTTTGGCTTGCTCTAGCATTTTAAATAATGAAGAAACTTGGGGGTTTGGGGTTTCAAAACGCACTTCTACATCGTTAACTCCATCGGGATTGAGTCGATCCTCCAATATTTGGTCAACAGTATCACGCAATAATGCATTTTCGACGAACTCACAGTAAGGATCCTCACTAGCTACGATACTTGTACTTGCTTCGCTAGGTAGTTTCTCACCGTGATATGTCCATACATAGTAATTATCGGCGAAACCATTTGACCAAAGATGAATTTGAACATCCCTCTTCTTTTTAAAAGCTAAGTTCTTACATTTCTTACATGGACACCTCATTTCACCTAAATTCTTATAGGTACTACTTTGTTCTGCGAAATTAATAAACTCTTGCACCCCTTCTGCATATTCTTTCTTGGGTTTCTTTTTTTCGTCTAGTCTTTCATACATCCACTGTCGTTCTAACCTTTTCATGTTATTATGAATCTACATTTCAAATTATATATAATATAGGAAAATTTAACAGGAATAATCCATACTATTAGTGGTCTTCTCATACTAATCCATTCTTTGGAAAAACCCACAATAAACCCAACTTTGCCCCCCCTAATCCACGACTAAACTACCATCATTTAGTAACCTGTTAATTCCGGTTTTTGTTTTTTTGTGGACCCCACTGTTTCTTTTGTTACTTCCTTCTTCCCTTAATCAAGCTCCTCCATTGTTACACCTTTCATCTCCTTCCTCCTCTCTTCATTTCATTATTTCTCTTATTCTTATTCTTCATCTTCTTTTATTTTCATAAAATCTTTTGGCATGAATTGTAGATCAACCAATGATAGCACATCTAACTCTTATATTAATTGTTCAAGAATCTCAAATGAGGTTAAATGTAAACACAAATTAAGTGTGGTTATACGAAAAGCGAATAAAGGGACAAATGTGGGGAAGATGTTCTATGGTTGTCCATTATATTCGGTAAGTGAATTGATACCAATTTGATTGTAATTGTGAAATTAATTTAGGAATTTATTGTGATATCAATATGTGTTTGATTTTTGTAGGAAAATAGTTGTGGATTTTTTGTGTTAGTGGATGAGTTAGGACCGGGTTCCAATCCCCACACCATTACAATAGAAGTTGATGCGAATTGAAAATCAAGTATTGAAGTTGAAGACGAAGAAGGAGAAGATGAAGAAATAGTTGGGGGAGACGGAATTCGATGATCAGATTTGGGGAAGACGGAATTCAAAGAAATTTAGGTTAATTTTAGAGGTTTCTGTAAATTGTAATTGGGGAGTTAGTAAAAGGGAGGGGATAAGTGATTACGTAGGATGTTAACCGGTTTTGAAGGTTACCGGTCCAACGCGTTTAGTAAGGTATTAAGGGGCGCAAAGTTGGGTTTATTGTGGGTTTTTCCAAAGGATGGATTAGTATGAGAATACCACTAATAGGATGGATTATTCCTGTTAAATTTTCTTATAATATATCATTAAAGAAGACAATAACTTAACAACAATCGCAACCAAGAAATATACACAATAATTAAACATTATAACCAATATAAATGACGATTGTCGACAAGTAATCTTTCTTTTTTTCAATTGGGTCCTTATCACTCCAACCTAAACCCATCAATGTACGTTTCAAGTCACTAGCAAACACACACTTGTGAGTTATTAATGAGGAAAAAATTCGGCAGCAATTCCCCCTCTGTTCTCTAAATACACAATGTAGAATAAATAATTACTCCACATATGTATTCAGAGAACATTAAAGGAATTGTCACCAAACTCTTTCCTCATTAACAAATCACAAGTACATGTTTACTACCTAAGTGAATTGAAACGTACAAAGACAGTCCCAAAACGGGGACTATTCAAAAATTACTCCTAATGAGTAATTTGAACGGGTACTAGGTCAATATGAACAATAATTTTAACACTTCATAAATTTTAATTAACAAACATTTTATATACCTAATCTAATTAACAATAATGTCAATTAACAAAACCTAACTAACAATCTACATTTTAATTAACGAAAATTTTACATTTTATATAACTAAACTAATTAACAATAATTCTAATTTTTTATCAAGGTTATAATTTCACAAAAAATTTCATAACATTAACATTTAAACAAAATAAGCTTCTAACCTAGGTAAACATGCAAGAACACCAATAATTATTATTTGAACAAAAATTTCATAACATTAACAGCAATGGCTACTATCCTAAATCAATTAACTTAATTAAACAAAAATTAATGGAAAAGGGAGTGAAAACATACCTAATTAACTTCACAAATAAATAAAAAAGAAAGATGCTATAAGGTAGTAGATCTAGTGGAGGAGAAAAACAAGTAAAGAAAAGAAAAAGAAAAGGAAAAATAAGAGAGAAGAGAAGAGAAGAGAAGCATACCTCAACTAAGGGCGGTGGCGTGGACGGAGGTCGTGGTGGTGGTGGTGGAAGTGGAGGAGTGTGGTGGTGGTGTAGGGTTTGAGAGAGAGAGTCGCGATTTTAATTGATTTGGGGAAAAAATTGGTAAAGTGAAGGGAGAGTCGCGTTCGTTTCTGGGTAAAGAAACAATCTGACGGAAACTCCGTCAGTATACCCAAATTCCTGACGGAAATTGTAACACCCCCATATACCAAGACCCCTTACCAGGGACTACCCTAGCATATAGGCGTGCTACCATCTCGGTTGCCCGAGGTAGTGAAGATCAAGAAGTAAACAATAAAGGACAATTTATTGAAATGTATAATTAATATAATCGTTTACAAACCAAACGTATCTCAAAACAACGTAAAAAACACAATGTCTGCCAAACTGAAATCAAAACTAGAAATGGCGGGACTGATGAACTAGACTCGGCTGTGTCCCCTCCATCCGACTCCGTCTATATGATCACCTGCTAAAGTCTGCTCACCACCCCCGATGAATCACAGCAGGTCAAAGACAACAACAACGGGGTCAGCAATCATTACCAATCATATCACATGCGACATAAACAGAATTAACGCAGCGGAAACCAAGTATTAGATCATAATCTCTTTCAGCCAGATACCCATCGCAACAGGCACCCATATCAGCCAGTGACACAGCCTCGTCACCACAGCCACTCATCGCAACGAGTGAAACCCTAAGTTCCTTAATGTGCACATCCCCCTTGTGATGGGAATCACAAGGGGCGATCAAAGGGCGTGGTCCACTCCCACATGGACTCACTCAGCCGAAACCATCATCATCATCACAATTCATATCGGTAATCATATAGTCATTTAAACAACCA